>PVIH01015229.1:0-50482 GCA_004025045.1 Sigmodon hispidus
ATTCAACCTTTTTGGTTAAAAAAAAAACTCCTCTTATATAAATGATATACTCTTGGAGACCTTTTCCTTAGGGCAGATACAAAATGTCATCTCTAAAATAAAAGGTCCAATATTAACTTGTATTAAGATTTAAGAGGGGGCTGGAGAGGTGGCTCAGAGGTTAAGCACACTGATTGTTCTTCAGGGGTCCTGAGTTCAATTCCCAGCAACCACATGATGGCTCACAACCGTCTATGTTGACATCTGGTGCCCTTTTTTTGTATAATGTATAATAAATAAATAAATCTTTAAAAAAAAAGATTTAAGAGGATGCTGTAATTAAATTAGTAGAGTGCCTAGAATGCATCATGTCTGGGGTTCAATCCCACCACTGCATAAATGAGGCAAGGTTGTACATAGCTATAATCCTAGCATTTTGGAGGTGGAGGCAGGAAACAGGGAGTCTGAGGTCATCTTTGGCTATCTAACTAGTTTGAGGCCAGCCTGTGATACATGAAACATTGTTTCAAAAAGGGGAAGAGGAGATAGACAAGGTATGGTGGCATGTGTTATCTAGAACCTGGGAAACTGAGGCAGGAAGACAGTGAATCTAGAAGTACTTGGGCTATACAGTAAGACCACCTGGTCTCAAAACAAACAAACAGACAAACGAAAAGAGAATTCAGAGATGGCTCATCAGTCAAGAAAACTAACTGCTATTCCAGAGGACCCAGGTTCAGTTCAGAGCATCCCTACTGACAGCTCACAACCATTCATATCCCCAGTTCCAGATGATCTGATGCCCTTTCTAGCCTCTGAGGGCACCAGGTGCACAAATAGTACAGATATACATGCAGGCAAAACACCCATACACATTTAAGAATTTTTTTTTTTAAACAAAATGTGGAAGAACCTCTCCAGATCCCTTAAAACCATAGGATCAAGTCCAAGAAGACACTGTCCTGACTGAAGCACCAAAACCAGTTCTCTAGAATCTGCTTCCTGTGTGTTAAGAACAATTTACCCTCCAAAGATCAGCTCTCTCGATGAAGGCTAACTTACACATCGCTGTCTCCCGTACTTCCTTCTGAGAAGGCAGGTAAAGATCTGCAAGTAGGGAGGGGAGTGATTATAATCCTAGACGAGTCAAGCATGCAGAATACACCTGTCATCCCAGCACCTGGCAGGATGAAACAGGAAGACCTGGAGTTCAAGGCCAGGCTTGGCACAAAACCATCTCAAAATGTTTAAAAAGGAAATAACAGAGAAGTGTAGAGCCTCTTCAGTAGTACCCCCATCAGAGTGAATAAGCACTCCAGTTCCTGCCCTTGTACACAACAGCCCCCTCCTTCCTGCAATCCCTTTGCTCTATTGCACAACCTCCTTTCTGTCCTGTGTGCTGGACAAGCACTCTGACACTTAGGTATCCCCATCCATTTCTCTACCTTAAATGGTTTCTTGGCTCTTTCCTATGAGTCCTTATACATACTTGTTTCTGCTAACCTAAAAATCAAAGCCAGAGGCCCCTTCCACCGATCTTTCTAGTGCTACCATTCCTCCATGTCATGGTCAAACTTAAGAAATAACCTACATTTAATTCTTCACTTTCTACTCACTCTTGACCTACTCATCTAGATTCTACCCCCTCCCCCTCCTTTCTTTCTTGAAGATCCAGTCTTATGTACCTCAAGCTGGCACTTGGGAAGATAAACAGAGTAATTGCTATAAAACGGAGACAAGCCTGAGCTAACACGGTGAGTCTCAGGGCAGCATAAACTATAATGAAACTTTATCTCAAACAGTTATATAAATACTTTATCACAAATAAGTAAATAAATTTTTATTCATCATTTAAACACCAGTCTTAGGGTGCTTAAACTTCCAGGTTTTCAGTGTCAATGTGTTCCAGAGGTGTTAATTCCTACCTGAATCTTATTCTGACCTTCACAGTTCAATATCCAGTTACCTATTAACACATACACACAGCACAGACAGTTATTCCCTCTCTTCTTTTGGAGTGGATCTTAAGTATCCCAGCCTAGCCTCACACTTGTTAAGTAGCTGAGGATGACTCTGAACTCCCCAATCTTGCCTCTACTTCCAAAGTGATGGACTTGTATTCCTATTTCTCTCAGGAGAGGAAAACAGGAGGATCACAAGTTTGAGGCCCTCCTCAGCTATACAGAGTTCAAGGCCAGCCTAGGACTCTAGTATCCATAAAACACTATCACAGGGAGGGGGATGGACCTCTAGTGATAGGGCACTGATAGTTTAAAATGCACGAGAATGGAAAAGAACAGTCATCTATAATCTGGAAAATTTTTTTGTGTGTTTGCTATGTGTGTGGGTTCGGGTGCATGCCAGGGTCAGAGGAGAGTATCAGATCTTCCAGAGCTTCGGACATGGGTAGTTGTGAGATGTTTGGGTGCTGGGAGTCCAACTAGGGCCCTCTGGGAAAATGGCAAGTGTTCTTAACTTTTAAGTCTTCTCTCTAGTGTCTAAACTAGGATTTAAAAAAATTGTTTTGATTTTTTATTTCTTTTCTTTTTTTTTTTTTTTTTTTTGTTATAGGGTTTTTCTTTTTAACTCTGGCTGTCCTGGAACCAATTCTATAGACCAGGCTGGTTTTGAACTCAGAGATCCACTGTCCTCTACCTCCTGTGTGCTAGGATTAAAGCTGCGCACCACACCTGGCTGTTTTATTTTTAACAAATATATGAAAATCAGATGGTAGAAATGGCATTGAAGAATATTGTGAGGCTAGGCATGGTGTTGTACACTTTAACTTATCCTTCAGGAGGTAGATGCAGGCAGATCTCTGTGAGTTGAAGCATGCCTGATCTATACTATATGGTGATTTCCAGGCCAGCCAGTGTTTGCATAGTAATGCCATTTTTCTGTTTGTTTTCGACTAGGCTGGCCTCAAACTAACAGAAATCCAAAAGACATGCACCACCAACTGGCTGAAGCCTTAGAAAGAGGAAATAAATAAATAAATAAATAAAGAAAGAAAGAAAGAAAGAAAGAAAGAAGTAAAGAAATAAAGAAAGAAAGAACGAACACTGTAGGCATGGTGGTACACACCTATAAACTCATGGAGAGCCTGAAGCAAGATGATCTTAAATTGGATCTTAAATTTCTGGGTTATGCAGAAAGTCTCTTTTTAGCACACACACACAGAGAACAGAGAGAGACATGCATTAAGTAAAAACAAAATAAACAAAAGGATGGGGGTCTAATATGATCAAGCTACATTGTGAACATGCATAGATTAAAAATACTTAAGTTAAACAAAAGTATATTCTAACTGAAATATTTTTATTATGCAGATATTATTGACTAAATATCCTAGCTGTATAAGTAACCTTTATGTGTGTATACTACACATGTAACAGTGCTCATGAGGGCCAGAGAACTCCTTTGGTGCTATTCTTCGGGTGTCATTTAAAGGGTATTTCACTGGCCTGTATCTTACCAATTCAGTTAGCCTGGCTGACCAGTGAGCCCCAGAGTTCTGGCTATCTTTGCCTTCCCAGTGCTAGACTCACAACTCTGCTACCATGCCATCTTCCCTACTGGTAACTGATGTCAGTACACACAAACACTTTACTGATTGAGTTATCTTCCCCAGCCTTCTAAGTAATTTTTAATTTTGAAATGACTTGATCACACTGAAAAAAAAAAAAAAAACATGCCAAGCAGAATGTATGAAAATAAATATTTATTAACTTTTATGTACACATGTAATAGCAAATGTGCAATATAGACTTAACACCATAACACCAAAGTAAGCATAAACAAATATTGTCAGTAGGACCACCATCAGAATAAAATTAAGTTTGTGGGAACACATTCAAGCAATCAGGTTAAATGTCTTTTAGATATTGTATCTTAAAAAAACGATATTTATTAAAAAAAAAGATATTTTTTCTTAAAAAAAACAAAACAAAACAAAAAAAACCCCAAAAACTATTAAGAAGCAAAATACCCAGGAAACAATTTGTCTCTTAATTTAAAAGTAGCGGTATATGAATATATTTCCATCTTTTTGTCCAGCTAGCAAGTGAGAATCTGTATCTGACCATTTAACCAAAGACCAATTCTGTTCAGAGACAGGAGGGAGGAGAGCAGTACAGTGACCCAGAAGCAAGTCCCAAACAGCAATTGTCCCAGAAGTCAGGACCGCTGCTGCAACATGTTCCTTCACATCCCCTTCTAGGAACCTGAGACAAAGAAAGAGACAATTCAGATCTCACACCCAAGGCGTCACTAAACACCCACGTCTAATCCTTGGAACCCACATGACGAAGGAGACAAGTGACTATTGGAAGTTGATCTCTGGTCACCATGGTGTCATTTCACCACATGCCTCCAACAAGAACATCAAGGTAAAACAGTAAATTAAAAAAAGCTTAAAATATACCATGCTCCCCAAATCTAGCCAAAACAAAATGCTGTCACTGTGAATGAATGCCTAAACCACTAGAGGATGGCTGGCTTTGGAGGCCACTATTTAGCACTTGCAGAGGCTCCTTCTCTCTCCATGAGAGCCACTCCATCTAACCTGAGTGATCTTGCTCTTCCTAGTGTCTGTCTCTTGTCTCTGTAAGACTCTAGCCCTGAATGGTAGAGTCCCTAGAAACTTATCACCAGGCCTGTCACAACCAGAGTTCTCCTGAAGTACTGCAAACACACTGTCCTCACTTTTTTATATGTTTTTATCTTAACATTTTTCTTTTCTTCTTTTTTTTAAAGATTTATTTATTTTATATGAGTACTCCATCTTTATGTACACCTTTGTGCCAGAAGAGGGCACTAGATCTCATCATAGATGGTTGTGAGCCACCATGTGGTTGCTGGGAATTGAACTCAGGACCTCTGGAAGAACAATCAGTGCTCTTAACCACTGAGCCATCTCTCCAGCTCTAATCCTAACACTTTTCATACATGAGATTACCATGTTTCCAACAATCTGGGAGTATGTATCTCCTCCAAATTCCTGGGATTGCTTCAATTTTTGGCACTCTTACGGAATCCATAGAACCCATAAGCATGGCTCCTTGCTAGGTTCCGCCACTGAACTATATATCCCTAGCCTTTTCTTACTTTTTTCTCAAGTTTAAAAAAACCTTAAATTTACATAGCTATTGTGAGTTTATGTGTGCCTGGTCCCTAGAACGCATATGGTGAAAGGAAAGACTGACTCCTACAAGTTGTTTCTGTCCACTGCACTCACACCCACTAAAAAAATGTAAAACAAACAAAAATTAAGTTCTAAAGATCCTGAGTAAATTAACCTCATCAATAGATGGGGATGGTGATATATCATAGTACTGTTGTCAAGGTGATGAGTAAAACAGTTTGATTAAAAAGCTTTCTGGAGTCAGGGATATGGTGGCACACGCCTTTAATCCTAGCACTCTGGAGGCAGAGGCAAGCAAGATCTTTGTGAGTTCAAGGCCAACCTGGTCTACCAAGTGAGCTCTAGGCCAGCCAGGGCCACACAAAGGAAAAAAAAAAAAAAAAAACAAATAAAACAAAACAAAAACTTTTGGGGGAGTGCAGGGGCTGGAGAGGCGGCACAGTAGTTAAGAGAATTTGTTGGGCTGCTTTTCCAGAGGAATATGGCTTGATACCCAGCACCCACATGGCAGCTCGCAACCATCCTAATTCCATTTCCAGGGAACCTGACATCTTCTGGCCTCTGTGAGCATTATTTATATATACCAGGTGCAGAGACACACATGCAGGGCCACACAACAGACATTCAAAACAAAATGAAAAGCAAATCCCAAACTTAGGGAAGTGAAGAGATGGTCTGTTACACTCGGTCACTACACTACAGAGAAGGAGAGAGACAGCACTTCTGGCTTCCAGAGTCTTTAATACATCACCACCCGCATACCCGGGTCACTGGTCAGTCAGGCCTGCAGGACAAGGACTGAAAGAGCAATCACTGAGCTAGTTTTCCATCTCCCTTAAGACATTCTCTTTAAGGAAAATATAGGGTCTGAATAGATGGGTTTTCTTTTTTTTCCTTCAGTTTTTCAAGACAGGGTTTCTCTGTGTAGCTATGGCTGGCCTTGAACTCACAGACTAGCCCACCAAGTGCTGGGATCAAGTGTGTGCCATTACTGCCCAGCTGCTTTAAAAACAAAGAAAGAAACAAATCTAGGCCAAGGATGTAGCTCAGTAGTTTGGTTCTTGTCTAGCATTCTTGTTTGGCAAGCAGAAAATCCAAGCTTAGGAGAAGCAGGCTGATTTTAAATGTAAGGTCAGGCCTGAGTTCCAGGACAGCCAGAAATACACAAAGAAACCTTCTTAACCACCCGCCCCCCAAAAAGCCCAAACCAACCAACCAACCAAACAAACAAAAAAACCCCAAAAAAGGGGAAAAAAAAGAGGAGGAGGAGAAGATGATGATGATAATGCAGGCTTTGATCCCTACTACTGTCAAAAGGAAAGAGGAAAAAAAAAAAAGAACTTAACAGAGGGCTCAGCACTTAAGAGCACAGATGCTTTCCCAGATGACCCAGGTTCAATTCCCAGAAACCACATGGCAGCTCACAGATGTAACTCCAGTTGTAGGAGATGGAATGCTCTCTTCTGCCATCCTCAGGCAACAGGCATGCACACAGCAGAAATACCCATACATATAAATAAAATACAACAAGGAAAAACCTACTTAATCCCATAGATGGAAATCAGGAAATAGCGAGTCTAAAATTGACTCAAGTCCAGTAAACATCCACTTAATTCCTGCTATCCTCAGGAATGAAGATTTTTTAAAAAATTTATTTATTATTAATATTATTATTATTATTTGTTGTTTTTTGAGTCAGGGTTTCTCTTGGTAGTCTTGGAACTTGTTATATGGCCAAGGCTGACTTTAGATCTTCCTGTTTCTGACTCCCAATGGGATTAAAGGCATGTACCATTATATTTATTTATTGTATATCTGTATTATTGTATTCATGTGATGAATCAGAAATTATATTTATTACTATGTATGTATAATGTGTGCCTGTGAATTCAGCTGCATATATACATGGCACAAGACTGTGTGGAGGTCAGAGGCCAAGTTTTAGGGAGTTGGCTCTTTCCTTCCACCATGGATTCCAGGGATCAAACTCAGGTAACCAGGCTTGTAGCCACTGAGTGAGCCATCTAGCCAGCTCAGTGGTAGAGATCTTAAACCCAGGATATCAGGCACACTAGGCAAGGAAGAGCACACACACTGAGCAATGTCTTTAGTCCAACAGCCTTTAGCATCTCAGGTGTGCTACTCATTCTAACAACACAAAAGTACTCAGCTTTATATCTGCAGTGTCTTCAGTCACACATTTACCTTCCAGCTTGCCCTTGAGGAAGACAGCATAGCAGGACACCCACACTCTGAGCTGTCTTAGGGTTAATCACCAGAAGCTCAAACATGGGGCTTCTAAAGGCCTGGCTTTCTTTGGCACATGGATGACTCAGAACAACAAATAGGAGCCCCTGATGCAGGAGAGAAATAAACAATTAGATCATCAAGAGTATGTCTGGCAATGGTGACAAAACCATATGCAGAATATAACCACTGGCTTCTCTTTGTTCACACAGCAACTGCTAAAAGGGTCTCCAGGGTAGACTTCTGGATCCTCAGCCAATCCTCCCACCCTGAATTCAGCTGACTCATCCATCTCCTATACTTTAGCTACTCCTTGTGTCATCCATTCAGAAAAAGGCTGGCAAAGGGAAAGAGGACACAGAGACATAGGAGCCCTCATGTTGGAAGTAAGCTTGCTTTAAAGGACATCAACTAGGATTAACTAGTATATACCAAATATGCCAATTACTTAAATGAAAAACAGGTAAATTCTAGAAACAAACTCAACCTTCTTGAAAGATTATAAAAGCTAGGTTCAAGACTTTGTGATAGCCTGATCTACATATTCAGTTCTAGACCAATCAGGGTATATAATGATTTCTTTTTCCCTTTCCTTCTTAAGTAGTTAGGTGTTCTAAAAATATGAACAAAATTTATAGCCTAGAATGTGAGTCTTTAAATCATACAAGTAGAAAATGAGAAAAGCATACCATTAGACTAATAATAAGCAATCACATACACTTATTTTCATTCATAAACTTGAAAAAAAAAAAAACCAGGCTAGGAATGTAGCTCAGTCAATAGAATACCTACCTATCATATGCCAGCAATCCCAGCACTAGAGATGTAGGAGCCAGAGGAATCATAAGATCAAGGTCATTTCACTCAATGGGGAATTTCAGGCCAGCCTAGGCTACATGAGACGCTGCCTCAAAACAAGCAAAGCACACTACCATCCAATTGGATGACTGCTACTGCTACTACTCTCACTAGTGAGACCAACAGATAACACAAATAAACACTACGTAGTCCTGGATCACTACTCACCATCTCAGAATAGGCTCTGTGACAGACCGAAGCTTGGTAAGAATCATCAATGTGCACCTTTTTCAGGAGCTGGCCAGTTTTTAAATTCCTTGAAAATCAAAATAAATGAGGTGAGTACATTCTTTCAGTAAAATGAGTTTTTCACACAAACTTGGGCTCTTCTGGCCTCAGTCTCAAAATGTTGGTATAGCGGGCATCTACCACCATGCCTGGCTCACCCATAATGTTTTCCATTTGTTATAAACTATTTTGGGAGGTAGTAAAAGGAAATCAGTAAGGGACAGAGCGTTGTACTTTTGTTTAGCCAGACTTTATACACTACTTTTTGTTTTTTGAGATTAAGTCTCACTAAGTGGTCCTGGCTAGTCTAGAACTTTCTATGTCAATCAAGCTGACCTCAAATTCACAGAGATCCACCTGCCTCTACCTCCTGAGTTCTGGGATTAAGGACAGTCACCACTATGCCCAGCACTTCATATACCCTTATTAAAGTGTAATGACAGGTTAACTTTGCCAAAAAATTGAACTTAATAGCTTAGCTGTGGGTAAACTCTGCAATACCACTGTGGACAATCTCTCTACAATGTACTCAACACACTTCATCATCTCCCATACTTGGAATTAAGCCAGCTCCAAGGTACACCACTCACCATTATGACTTGCTTTCCCTGCCCACCCAGATGGTGGTGCACAGGCCTTCAATTCCAGCACTTGGAAGGCAGAGGCAAGCAGATCTTTGTGAGTTTGAGGCCAGTTTGATCTACAAAGTAAGTTCCACGACAGCCAATGCTACATAGAGAAACCCTGTCTCAAAAACCCAAATAAATAAATAAAATTAAATTGCCACACCCTTCAATCTTTTTATATATATGCACTGTGTATGCACTTGCATGCAGTGCCAGCAGAGGCCAGAAGGCGGCACTGGATCCCTTGGAAATGGAGTTACAGGTAACTGCGCTTCCTGACAGGTGGTGCTCTAGTTTGTGCTCACTCTTGTTATGTTTCTCACTGAGAATGACCACATTACCAAAACACACTTAAAAAGATTTATAGCCATATCTGTATTTTATTTATACATATCAGAGATAGTCCAAAATAATGGCACAAGTAAGAAGACTCAGGTAGGCTAAAACATGAGAAAAAGAAATTGTAAATATAAGGAAGAAAACAAAGCACTTGCTGGAACTGCTCCATTACATCACTGTATTGATGAAAAGCTTTCCCTTGGCTTCTTGTTAGCCACAAGATTACTCCTGTGACATTTGTAACCATACAGATCAAGGGCTGCAATACATTATTGCCAACTGTTCCCTCTCCTCTACATACTGGGTTTTCCCCTAGCGCTTTACCTTTCCTCAGGTTATCCCTTCCAATGTCCTTCCCACTGCTGGGCAACTCTCATCCATTCCCTAAGTCCTAGATCATGTTCCATTCCTCCAGTCTGCAGGAATGCAATTCAAACTCTTCTCCCTATCTACACTAGCTTACAGCTACCCTTCCCCTTTCACTTCCTATACAACTGTCCACATCTCATTTTATATGCTGCAACAAACAAAATATAACATGTTAATTCAACTAACGCAAAACTTTCTTTGGGCAGGAACTGCATATAAAAGCACTAAGATTGCTCCTATTCAAGATACTAGAACAGGTTTATAAGCTACAGTAGTGTGTGCTCTACTACTTTTCCCCAAATCCCAAAGCATTTTGTCTAAACCCGCATCATTTCAGATTTCTTTGAACTATGAAGAAATGTATTGGAGTAATATATTTCAAATTATAAAATCTTATTTACCTATCAAGGTTTCAGTAGTCTTGAGACAGGAATCTTATTTGACTAACCACTGCACGTACAAAGAGAATTGTACACAACAATCTCTTTAATGTTTGAAGGATAGTACTCAACAAATATAGCTTAATCAAGATGAAATTTCTAGACCTTGAACAATAGCTAAAAATAAAACAAAACAAAAACCCAGCCATCTGAGGCCCAGAGAGAAGGCTCAGCAGGTAAAAGTGCTTGTTAGGCCAGACTGACGATCTGAGTTCAATGCCCAGAAGCTCTCCCCAAACCAGCTACAATGGTAAGCATCTGCAACCCATCATTCCTACAAGAGATGGGAGGAAAAGACAGGCGAATCAGATCCCCTGGAACTGGAGTTACAGACAGCTGTGAGCCACCATGGGCAGGTGGGAATTGACCCAGATCCTTTAGAATAGCAGACAGCTTAATTTCTGAGCCATCTTTCTCGTCCAACAACCCTGTATCTTAAAAATAGTTTACTCAAGATTGTTCTTTTTTCACATATCTGAGTTCATTTCCTTGGTAAGACAAGGACAAAGCTTTTAAAAGTGGAAAAGAAAAAACTATAGTCATGTTTCAGTCTCTCTCTTTTTCCCAGGCAGGATCTTTCCATGTATTCAGCTGTGATCAAATCAGCCATCTCCCCTCAGTATCCAGTGTTCTGGGATTACAGGTGTGTAGCACCATACCTTGCCCATGCCCAGCATATCCAACCTTTACAACTCTATGCAGACAGTAGCATATTTGCATAAATAGATAAGGACCTAGAGCGAAAGCTTACCAGATCACAATGTTGTTCACAGTGGTGGTACCAAGCAGAGCATCCTGCATCCCTTGGACTTCAGCAAAAGTCTGTATAGTCTCATCAGGGGACATCAAAAGCTGTTCATCTTTGCTACTGTATTTAAAATAGTACTGAAAATCATATTTTAAGCCTTCTATACATTTATAGGCCTTGTATACATTTATGGACTATGTACAATAAAATATTAAACAAACAGCAGAAAAAAGTTGTAACCAAAAGACATGTGTTCTAAATTTTCTAAAATCCACTCTAGTCAGTGTTAAACTCACAAACATTTTGTTTAAATCTATTTTCTCCCATTGCTACCTCAATGACTGTAGTACCAATCTCTGCAAGTGACCAGCCCTGAAAACTGACATTATTGTGCCCCTCCTTTTGAGTCACTCAACCAGGACGATGTTAATTGACTCTGCAGGCTAATTTCTCACAGACCTGTCTCCTTTCCTTGTCCACTAAGACTTTCCTGGTGATTGTTTGATTTGAGCCAGGGTCATCTTCTGTCCAGATGACTGCACAGTAATTTAGCCCAAGCTGACCTAAATTCACATCAACTCTCCCAACTGCTGGAGTTAGAGGTGTGTTCCACCACAGGTGGTTCACTTTCTTAGTTTAAGGAACCATTTGTCTCTTGCCTAGATCACCATGTCAGTTCATGATTATAAATAATATGCCTGCCCTCAGCTACTAGGAATGACAAAAAACAGTAAGTACAACAGGCTGAGGGTGTAGCTCAGTAGTAGAGAATATGCTTAATATTGTTTAATCTCCAGGACTAAAGTCAAACAAAAATGGGGAGGGTGCATGATAGGATAGAATATGACAAAGAAAGAAAACATTTTTCATTCAGGTTTTCATGTGCTGAACTTAAAGTACCTAAAAGACAGCTATTAAACAAGCATGGTCTAGAGCATGAGCAGTTTAGAGCTCAGCTCACATCTACATGGTCAGTGAGCAATGGACATGAGAAAGTATGTGAAACCAAGGACTTCTAATACTTAAGGAACACACACAAATCAAAGAAAGCCACATTTGCTGAGCCTCCCAAGTCATTGTCTTCCCTGGGTTCCACAAGCTTGCTTGTTTGTTGCAATGCAGCATTAAGATCATGTTTGCAACTTGTGGTAGTTTGAATGTAATTAGTCCCATAAACGCATAGGGAGTTACATTTTAGGTGTGGCTTTGTTGGAATGGGTATGGCCTTACTGAAGAAGTTGTGTCACTATGGGGGCAGGCTTTGAGGTTTCCTGTGCTTAGGATACCGCCCTGTCTTAGTTGTCTTCCTGTTGCCTGCATGCTGCCATGGTTCCTGTCATGACTATAATGGATTAAACTTTTGAAACAGTAATAAGCAAGCCACCCTAATGAAATGTCTTCCTTCTAAGAGTTGCCATGATCATGGTGTCTCTTCACAGCAATAGGAAAGCTAACCTAACTAAGACAAAAGCTGGTACCAGGGACTGTGACGGGCCTGTCTATGATTTTGATGAAAGGAATATGGATCTTGATACTGTGGATTAGCAAAGTATTTGAATGCTTTAAGTGTTGCTAATAGGCCAGAGTAGTGTAGGAGCATGGAGGACAGTGGTGCTGAATGGGATCTGATGAACTGTGGGGCCTTGTTCAAGAGCTCACAGAAAAGAAGAATTTTAGTATGTTGCCTAGAGATCATTCTTGTGATATTTTAAAGAAAGTAGCTGCTTTTTGCTCTTGTCTGAAAAGTTTGCCTGAGGCTAACATGAAGAATTTTGGATTAATTCCCTTGGTAGAGAAATCTCAAAATAACCCAGTAGACTCTGTTGTTTGGTTATTAGTGGTAACTCTAATAAAAAGAAGCAAGCTGAGCAGGGTAAATTTTAAAAAATTAAAATTTAAGGAGAAAAGAAACACCAAAAAGTAGAATGGAACTAAGTACTGTGTTGAAGGAAGCAACTATATTAAGAAATAGAATACAGGGGCTGGAGAGATGGCTCAGCGGTTAAGAGCACCATCTGCTCTTCCAGAGGACCCTGGTTCGATTCCCAGCACCCACATGGCAGCTAACAACTGTCTGTAGTTCCAGTTCCAGGCAAACACCAAGGCAAATAAATAAAATAAATAAATAAAGTTTAAAAAGAAAAAAAAAAAAAAAAGAAATAGAATACAGCGAGTGGTGACCTCTGGGCAAGATCCTACCCACTGTTTCCAACTTGTGAAAGGGAATTAAAGAAAAGCTTACAGCTGGTTTAACAGGGCACACCTTTAATTCCAGCACTGGGAAGGCAGAGGCTGTTAGAGCCCGGAGTTTGAGGCCAACAAAGCTCAGGTAGTGGACAGAAAGCTGGTGAGGATGTGGCGACACTGCTACATGTACACCATGGGAAATCAGGATCGTAGCCATCCACTTTTCCCAAAGCTGAGATAAAACACCTCTACACAACAGTGAAGACCAACCAATGGTTTTCTTACCCTCCATCTTCAGTAAATGTCATGATTTGTACTTGCTGATTGCAAAAGGTTCCAGTACTACTAACTAGTCTTTTCTTTGTCAGTCCCAGCACAGCTTTTATATTTCCAGATTTCAGTAGAATTTGCTTTTCACTCTCATCACCAGAGGAACACAGCAACGCCCTAAACCAAAGACAAATGGGGAGAAGCCAGAAGTAACAAGCAGTGAGCAACAAGGGCCAGAGTACAATTTTAAATAGCATCTTCAGTCAAAGATATCAGCCTACACATAGCTTTATTTTTTAAACATTTTGTGTGTGTACATATCCTGAGAAAGAGCGAGGACACATACATATGGATATAGGTCCTGGTGCCTGAAGGCCAGAAGAGGGCTTAGAATCTCTCAGAGCTAGAACTACAGGTGTCTGAAGGGCAGCTGGCTTGCTATGTGAGTATTATATTCTAAACTGCTAAGCCACCTCTCCAGCCACTAGAATTTTTTTTAAAAGAATTCTTTCTTTCTTTTTTTTTAAAAAAAATATTTATTTATTTATTTTATAACTGTGTAAGGGTGTCAGATCTTGGAATTACAGACAGTTTTTAGCTGCCATGTGGATGCTGGGAATTGAACTCAGGTCCTCCAGAAAAACAGTCAGTGCTCTTAACCACTGAGCCATCTCTCCAGCCCACTGCTAGAATTTTTTAAGACAAAGTCTCACTAAGTAGACCTGACAGGCTATGTAGATCAAGTTAGCCTCAAACCCAAGAAATTTGCCCACCTGTGTATCCTAAGTGCTAAGATTAAAAGCTTCTGCTACCATGCTCAGCTAGATTTAAATAAATAAATAAATAAAAATAAAAAAGCAAAACACACCGCATTTTAGAAATAAACTCAGATTCCCTTTTTAATTTTCAAAACAGTGATTCATGTTGTCCAGGTTGGCTTAAAACTCACAATCCTCTCCCAGCCTGAATCTCTTGTTCTGTAAATGATTTATTTTTATCTTACATGCATTAGTGTTTTGCCTATTTATATGTCTGTGACAGTGTTGGATTCCTTGGAACTGGAGTTGTGAACTGCCACACGGATGCTGGAAATCAAACACCTTTAATCCCAGCACTCCTAGGAGACAGAGGCAGGTGGATCCCTGTGAGTTCAAGGCCAGCCTCCTCTACAGAGTAAATTCCAGGATAGGCTCCAAAGCTACACAATGAACCCCTGTCTCGAAAAACCAAAAAGCCTTGAGTGTAGGTTATGAGTACTTAAAATAAACTGAAACGATAAAGATGGCAGAGTATGAGAGCAAGAGTTCATGTGTGGAGTTTTGAGAAGTTACATACCTGATTTCTCTGATTTCCAAATTTCCCAAAGCTACACATATAAGATTGTAAACATCCGGCACTGGAACTATTTGTAATACCGGGACCTACATAAAGCAAAATTATACTCAGTCATTTATAGTTTCATAAATATCTTACAAAAAATTTATCACATTGTTTTCTTTATGTTATTACAACTGAGCATAGGGTCTTGCTCATGCCAGGAAAACACTTACAACTAGCTTTTTACTTTTTATTTTGAGGTCGAGTCTTTTTAAGTTGTTTAGAGTAGCCCTACATTTGTGGTCTTTCTGCCTCAGCCTCTGGAGAAGTTGCAACTAAAGCTAATCATATTCTTTTTAATTCTCATATCAGGTTTAATTCCCATCATTCAAACAAATGTGAAGGTTCAGAAAAATCTTCTTTTTTTTTTTTTTTAAACTTTACTTATTTATTTGCCTTGGTGTTTGCCTGGAACTGGAACTACAGACAGTTGTTAGCTGCCATGTGGGTGCTGGGAATCGAACCCGGGTCCTCTGGAAGAGCAGACGGTGCTTTTAACCGCTGAGCCATCTCTCCAGCCCCAGAAAAATCTTCTTGACCCTTCCAACTCCTCTGGTATGTTTTTGTTTTTTGAGATAGGGTCTCACTATGTAGCTGTGACTGACCTGAATTAAATATGGTCATTCAGACTAGCCTAATTAATGAGTAATAAGCAAAGAGACCACCTCCCATTTCAAAAAGCAACATGGACAGCTTCTCGGGACTGACATGAGAGGCACACATGATGTTATCCTCTGGTCCCCACAAACACATGTACTTGAATCTGAATACATAAGTGCCCTATCTGAACACATAAATAGATAGAAGAGGAGAAGGAAGAGATTGAGGAGGGAGGGAGGGAAGAAGGGAGAAAGGAATACTCATTCATGTTTAGGAGCTGGAAGTGAGGTCCAATGGCAGATCATGAGATTAGCATGAATAAAACCTAGGTGTAATCTTCAGAGAAAAAAAGGAGATCTTATTAGTAACCGGTCAGATAGATGTTTACTGTTACGCCTGTGCAAAGTCTACTGCTCAAAGCTGTGGGCACAGGAAGAACAATGAAAAAGTACAAATACATATAAAGAATATAGAGAAAAGCCAGGCATAAGGTGTGTGCCTATAATCCCAGTACTTGACAGGTAGAGGCAGGCAAGGCAGAAGTTCAAGGCAAGCTTCACTACATGAGGAGCTCTAGACCAACCTGGGCTATATGAGACAATGTCTTAACACTCTCTTCTCACCAAAGAAAAGAATAAGTAGAAAAAAGTGTTTATGTGGATTTAAAAATGTTAAACATAGCAACTGAGAAGATGGTTTAGCAGGTAAAAATACTTGTTATACAAGCCTGGTGACCTGAGTTCAATCCCTGGCGCTCATATTGGAAGGGAAAACACATTGGAAGGCGAGAATGATTCCTGAAAGCTGTCTTTTGATTTCTACACATGCTGCAGTGCACGCGTGCTCGCTCACACACACATGCAAACAAATTATAGTACTAGTAGTAATGATAGTAATAATATTTCTAACACAGTAGTACTATAACCACATTAGAGGTATATGAAGACAGATAATATAGAGAAAACAGTGTTTTGGTGAGGGGGCAGAAACACAGCTACCAGAATAGGCACAAATGTAAGTTTCCCAACAGACCCACTGTAGAACTTCACCTGCATGCAAGCATGATGAAGCAAAGACTGGAGTCAAAATGGTGAGCACATGATGCTTGATGTAAGCTTTGTTTGAGATGTTTCCTAATAAATGCTCAAACATGAGTCTGCAATAAGTAATAACAGATCTTTGCTAAGCTGTCTATTGACACCGTAATCCCACTTCTCAGCTCCAGGGAATGAATATACCTCTGTGAAGTGCCAGGTATGAACTTTTTCCCATTGCAAATTATCCAAGGGTTTCCAAAGAGAAACTACGTCTTCACAAGCAGTTATGATACATGGCTCCTTAGCAGCAGCTCTTTCCCACCACACAGCACTCACATCCACAGAGCAGGAACTGGAAGGATTCTGATCCAGAAGGATAAGTAATGTTAAAATTCCACTTAATGGTATGAAAAATGATGAGTTACAAAGATGAAAAAAAAAAAAAAAAAAAGCTAAGTAAAACAAAAAATTTATGCAGGTTATAAGAAAGAACTTTATAAATTTTATGTCACAAAACAAACAAACAAAAAAACAATCTACTGGGTTCACATCATGATAAATGTAAAAATGTCTTAATTCCAGAATTAAATAAGAAGTTGTAGATTATGTAATTCTAGCATGGGAGACATTCTTATTTATCTACAAAAAAGAGGACTCACAAGAACTTACCTGTTGGAAAACTAAACATCCTGTTAAACAGTTCAGGAGTTAATGAGAGAATAAAGTTAAAACCAACTTCAATATGCCAGTTTTGATCAGAACAAAGAGAATTATGTATCAAAACCCCAAATCAAAACCAAATAGGTTGCATACAGTCCAAGAAGTTAATAAAAACACAAACAAAACAATGAGAACAAAGTAAAAACAATGAACGAAGCAGGTGTGGTGGTGCATGGCTATAATCTCTTACAAGAAAAAGAGGCGGGGCTGTGAGAGATGGCTCAGAGGTTAAGAGGTCCTGAGTTCAATTCCCAGCAACCACATGGTGGCTCACAACCATCTATGATGACATCTTCTGTATACATAATATATAAATCTTAAAAAAAAAAAAAGGAAAGAAAAAGAGGCAAGAGGAGCCTGAGCTACATACTGAGACTATACCTCTAAAACAAAACAAAATCAGCACAATCAAGAACTAATTGCTTTTGAAAACATACATGAACAACAAAAAAAGACAATTTTTTTTTAAGTTTGATGCAAGAGAAAATAACTTTCAGAAATAGGGGAATAAGGACTGAGAACGTATCTTATTTGGCAAAGTATTTGTCTACTGTATACAAAGCACCCAACAAAAGGCATGATGGAACATGCTGTAATCTCAGCACACCCACAACTTGGAAGGTAGAAGTACAAGGATCAGAAGTTTAAGGTCATCCTCAGCTAAACTGGGAGAACAAGGCTTGTCTTGTATATTTCAGATCCTGCCTCAAACAAATTAATTAAATTGAAAATAGGAGAATAAAACAAACATGGCTTTACTCCTAGAACTTGGGAGGCAGAGGCAGACAGTTCTCTGTGAGCTTGTGGATTGAAGTGATAACTGTACAGGTCTGAGCCAGGTCCTCTGCATATGTTATGGTTGTGTGGTTTGGTGTATCTGTGGGACTGCTAACAGTGAGAGGGAGGGTCTCTGACTCTTTTGCTTGCTCTTAGGGCCCTTTTCCTCCTACTCAGTTGCCTCGCCCAGCCTTGATGTGAAGGTTTGTATCTAGTTATTATAACTTTTTATGCCATGTTCAGGTCTGCTCTTTTCTGAAGGGAAGTGGGAGGGGGCTTTGGGAAGAGTGGAAGAAAGGGAAACTGAGGTTGGGATGTAATGGATGAGAAAAGAGAACTGCTTGGATACAGAGCATAGGTGCTACTCCTATGAACCTGCTACAGAAAAGGAACCTGGAGCCCAGGGGCTAATCTGCCAGTGACTGGCAGCAGCACTTGTGTGAGTTTGAAGTTCTTCCTCTTTCACAGTGATTTCCAACTGGGAAAGACTCCCACCTCACTTCCATCCCCAAGAACACTCAGCAAGGTTTGAAGACATTTTTGGTTGCGGTAAACTCTGAATCAAAATCCAGAACTGAGATTTCCCTTTTCTTGATAGTTTACTGTATAGTCCAATCTGACCGTGAAACTGATAAGCAGTTTACACTGGCCTCAAACTCAGGATCTACTTGTCTCCTTAGATATTGTGTGCCACCACATAGGACACATTTACTTATAAATTGTAAGTGATTCTTGGAAGAATATTACACTATTTAGCAGGAGAGGCATGAGTAACTCCTTTCTCTCTTCTTCCTCCTCTGTCAAAACATCTGATTTATGTACATTTCACAGCTCATTTAAATTAACTGAAATTCATTTTGAAAAATGAAGCCAGGTGTGGTGGGACATGTCTTTAAGCCCAACACCTCACTTGGGAAGCAGACGCAAGCAGGTCTTTGAGTTTGAGGCCAGCTCATAATGAGACTCTGTCTCAAAATAAAAGTTAAATTGTTCTCGGCAATAAGTTGGTATATAAATTTCAGAAACATAACTCATAACTACAACTAAGTCCTGTGATAAAAAATTAAAATCTGCTTTTCTGAATCTATTTCTCAATACATTTAATGTTAAACAAACAAGAATTCTTTCTAAGTGTCTCATCAATTAATTTAATGTTTCACATGTAATGTACAAGGCACACATTAACAGGTTATTTTTCTGACCTTGAACTTTGAGACCAACTGTAGGCTGCCTGGGTTCATGCTGTCCTGAGCAGGAAGGTCTGCAAATTCAGTCTGTGGAGACAAGTCACACTGTGAGTTTACTTGACGCTTGCCTTCTTCCTCCCTCACTCCTCAGATGTTACTACCTCTACAAACACAACGGCAAATGCAACTGCCTCCCCGATGACAAAGAGAATGACACCCTCCTTGTATTTTTAAAAGACATAAGTTAGGATGCTGGAGATATGGCTCATCAGAGAGGATCTGGGTTCAATTCCCACCACCCACATGGCAGCTCACAATTGTCTGTGACTCTAGTTCCAGAGGATCCACACCCTCATGCACGCAGAACACTCATGAACATAAAATAAAATTAAAAATTATTAAAGAAATGTATAATTAGCCATAATTTTCCCAGAATGAACATCTTTACAATTAAGTAATTTCAAACAAACAGAGCAACAAATCTTTATAAATATTGTCGGGCCAATGGTGAGGAAGTCACGCTGTCCATATTCACTAAGACATTTCATCCTTTCAGAGAAAATTTCACAAAGGAAACCATTGTACCTGTTCAATGGAATATTCATGTACCTCGAGGCATGCATTTCCACAGAGCTGATTTTCTCTGAAAGTGAATGACTCAATGGGTTGAGGTGTTGCTCGGGGGCCAGAGTCATTGTCACAGGCAGGTTGTCCTTGCCTACCTGACACAGGAAGGTTGGTATCCAGTTTTGGTGAGCTAGCTGAACTACTGCATTGTTTATTGTTATTAGCAAGATTGTTCGTGTCTCCCAAGTGAGAAGGTTGGGATGTAGAGCAAGTCTGTCCAACTTCAGTGGCTACATTCTCAGTGGCTGCTTGGGAGGCGAAGGCTGGAGTCGTGCCTAAGATGGGGAAAGCAGGTGAACACAGGTAGGCATTAGATCTGCCGCTGTGGGTAGGTGCAGCTGTATCTGTAGGTGTAAAGAGCACTGCAGATGAAGAAAAGCCCTTGTTTGCAGGCTGCCTTTTCAGGGTGGGCCCTGGATGGTGTGCTTCTCCCGATAAAACATTGAGTTCCTCTTCCAAGCCTTCCATTTCTGAATCTATATGCAGTTCCTCCAGAGTAGCACGATTTCCTTCTCTAGGAAGCCTCTTTCCATAGTTTTTTGAGTCAGGAGACTCAATGAATTTTTCTGAGTAGGACTTCAATTTTTCAAGCTTAAGAGGACCAAAGTCTTCATCAGGTAACTCGAAGTCTATGACATTGAGAAAAGACAAGTTGCCTTAAAATTCAGATTTCATTTTTATGGTGCAATGAAAGCATTACTCCAAAATAATTAATTGTTCTTATTATTTTAGTGTAGATATGTATGTTTTCACAGTGTATGTTCATATGCATGTGGAGACCAGAGGTCAATGATAGGTGGTATCTGCATTTGCTTTCTACCTCATTATTTTAGGACAAGGTCTTCCACTGAGCCTGGAGCTTGCTGATTGAGCTAACCTGGTTGGCCAGCAAGCTGTCCAGGCCCAAAACAAGTGAAGCACTGATACACTCTAAGCATGGACATAATGCTAAGTGAAAACAAACATGCAAAATGCAAAGGTTATACAACATATAACGCCATTTACCTGAAATATCTAGAACACTATATAAATGTGCATAAAATAAAGTTAAAAGAAAAAAATCTTAAAAAAAAAGATGCTTTTGCATGACTGTCCTACTCAAAGCCACACCCCTAATACTGGTACCCACAGGTCAAAGGTGATTCCCAGGTCAAGGTAATAGTACCTGCTCTCCACTACACTACAGTCATATGAAAACACACACACACACACACAAATAAACAACAAACATCACTTCTCTTCTCTGACCCCTTAAGAAAACAGTACCAGGCTGGGTGTGGTGACACAAGCCATTAGTCTCAACAAAGACTTCCTGACTAAAGGGTGTTTAGTATCCACTCTCAGGAAGCACAGCTAAGAACGTTTATGAGTTCCAGGGCAGTCTGGTCCACACAGCAAATGCCAGAATAGCCAAGGTCTACATAGAAAGACCCTGTCTCAAATTAAAAACAAAAAACAAAAGACCAAAAAGCCCTTCAAAACAAACAAAACCAGAAAGCAATACCAAATCCTTAGCTATTTTTTAAATTGTTATTAAAGAAGGTTTTGTTGTAGGTTTTTTGGTTTTATCTTTGTCATGAAGGAGACTTTAAAAACATCTCTAGTAGGGGGACTAGGGAGATGAGGGAGGTTAAGAGCATGCTCTTCCAGAAGTTCTGAGTTCAATTTCCAGCAACCACATGATGGCTCAAAACCATTTATTTTTAATGATATCTGGTGCCCCCTTCTGGTGTACAGGCATTGCGAAGACAGAATACTGTATATATAATAAATAAATTTTAAAAAACAAAACCCTAGTAATATCAAATTCACATATGTATAGTAAACCCAGTAATGGAAACAGAAAAGGTTTTTAATGTAGCTCAGTTACTAAAACCATAGCAGGGGACCAGAGAGATGGCTCGGCAGTTAAAAGCACTCCAGCATCCACACTGAACTCACAATTACCTCTACTACAATTTCAGGGGATATGACACTTACTTCTTTTGGCCACCACTGGCACTGCATGCACATGGTAAATAGGCATATAGGCAGGACACTCATACACATAAAGGAAAATTAGATCACAATAGACTATTTTGAATTGATTATATATAAAATGTCTAACTAGGCAAGGTAGCCTGTCTCTCAGGATGCTAAGGCAGAATGATCCTGAGTTCAAAGCCACTCAGGACTAGATACTGAAAACCTCTTTCCAAAGGAAAAGTTTCTACATTATTGGAGTGCATACTTCCTCTTTTGAGACAAGGTCTCACTATATAACCCTAGATGGTCTAGAACTCAGACCTGCCTGCCTCTACCTCAGTTCTAATTAATGGTAAGCAACACACCTGGCCTTTTTTTCCCTTCAATTTTTATATTGTTGGTTTAGATGAGATAAATGCCATGCTTACTATTTTTGAAAGAATGAATTATAGCTCAGTGGCTACCTATTTATGTATAGTTTTATGAAAACATAAGTTATATACTGTCTATGGCCTGCTGCTGCACCACAGATAAATAGGTGAGAAAATGACAAGCAAAATATTCTCTATCTATATTTGCAGATATTTACTCATCCCCTATTTAAAGTTAGAGTGATCTTGTTTTCTGTTGTTTATCAGGTATGACCAACCTCTGAGAAAATGAATAAAAAGCTTGTTATAGTCTTTACTATTCCAAAAATCTTATTTTCTGCAGACCACAGTTACGTTATCCATAAAAGTTCTCACCCCTTCTATTACATGATGGAGATTTTCTGTAGTTTTACCTAGTATATATTTCATTTTACTTCAAAACAATTATATTAGATTCTACCCAGAGAAAGACTGTGCTGTACTTAAATAGGTATTAGTTTGAGTAATCAATGTACTTCATTTGCTATGTGAGCTTTTCAAACACACCATTGAACTAGTGCCATACTACCTAGTTTCAATCTTAGCTCTACCACTTAGTCAGTGTACCCTCCCTCTGCCTTACTTTCCTCAATGGAAAGTGGAGCTAAAAAGGTTCTACCTTGAAGAGGGCAGCGATGATTCAGTAAGAGTGTATAGCATTTTCAAAAACCAGGTATACAATGATGATTAGCTGTCACACCAACCATCACCAACCACAGCCCAGTTTACATTCAACCATCTTCTTACCATCAACAATCATGTTTCCATTCTGACACTTAGCACGCTTGGTGAATTTGCCCTTGGACATGTTAACACTCAGTGTGCTGCAAGGTGGGAAAAGCAGTCGGCAAGGATCCTTTGTAGAGACCTGGAGTGATCTTCGTTTTCCTCTGTGTCCTCTACCAGGGGTCTGTGTAGTGGCCTTGGCCTTCCTAGACTGGCTGTCAGCTTCAGCAGGTCCTGTGGGAGAGCTGACCTTAGCTGATGACATTAGCTCCTGAGAGGAACTTCCTGAACTGAACTGTCCAGTGCATGTGTCCAATATACTTCCTTCACTCTGGTCAGTTTCTTCACCGGAGAGGACTATGTTCTTAGCCGCTTTACTTTTCTTTTTAAGCCCTTTCTTCTTGATACCCAAATGACTTTGAATTACAGCTTCTAGAGCTATTTTTCTCTGACAATCTGACATACGACGGGTAGTTCTAACATAGTATTCTGCAGGAAAAAGAAGGCCTTCAAGCATTGTACAAGAATGTATTTGACTTTCTGTAAAGGGAGGCGATTCTGATGTGGGGCTGAGGTTCTTAGATGGGCATAGAATTTCATCTTCCTGAAGATTCTCATTTCTACTATCAACTATGTTATCTGGAGATTTTAAAGATTTACAGTTTTGGGCAGTATTTTCTAGTAAGTTACTGTTAGTGAGATCATTTACAGAAGATGAATTACTTGCCTGTGAACTAAGACTTCCTGGCAGCTGATCACTGGCACTCACAGCTTTATTTACTACTGGGTTATCTGTAACTATAGTCATTTTTCTGCCTTGTGCCTCGAGGTTTATTGATGAAGCTGAACCCTGAGCAGTAATTTTGCAGTCACCTTTAGGAGGCGTGTGTTCAAGGTGTTGACTATGATTGCTGTCTGACAAAGTACACGAAGGAACTGTAGTATCCATGGAAACATTATTTCCTCCTACAGGTATATCAATATCCCGTTGTGATTTGCCAGATGGTGGAATTAATACACCCTCTCCATAAATTTTTGGGTCAAGGGATGAAGTGTCAGGAGTTTTAGATTTCAGACTTAAAGGTTGAATCTCTTTGGTTGTTAGAGATCTAGGATTTTCTTCGCTGGTGACTGCTTCCTGTGTCTTCTGTTGCTTGTCAGGGAGTATGAGAGAATTAATGTCAAGGAAATATTCTTTGTCCTGTGAAACAGATGTTTTCTTCCACTGCTTCTTTGTTCTCCCTGGCAGTGTTTTCTGCCCTTTTGCACCATCGGGGCTGCTGATGCCATGCAAAAATTGTTCTTGGATGTCACCTGCTCTTTGTGTATATAATACTTCTTCCTGGACATTTTTATGGTTAAAGGACTGAGGTTCAACATTAAGAATCACAGATATGTTTTCTCCAGTTTCTTCATCAAGATGGTTGATTTGCAATGTGTCACAAGGAGAGCCTTCATTTACAGGTGCTGAGGAAGAAAGTATGTATGTATGAGACTCAATTAAGCCCCCTCCCAGGTAGAGTCACAAGAGAATTAAAAACAGCTGCACACAGAAACATGTACACAGCCATTCACGGAGCAGTCAGAGTGGCAATAGACATGGTGACCCAAGCAACACAAGCACTGCTGATGCTGAAGCAAAGGACTACCACCAGTATGAGACCAGCGTGGGAAACATTGTAAGGACCAGGCCATCTAGGACCATGTGGCAAGATGCCACATAAAAAACATAACTAAAAATAAATTAAAAAATAACTAAAAGTTAAAAAGTCATTTTTCTAATGCTAAAACATTGTCTATAGTTTTGAGAATTTGAGAGGAAAAAAGCAATAGACAATCCAACTTAAAACACAGGGTATTGTTTGAATCAAGTAACATACAAATTGTGTATCATTTAAGAAGTCTACTGCTTATTATCCATGAGCTGTGAAAAAATAACATCAGCCAATTTGGAAATGAATACAAAGCAAGCATGTGCTAATTTACCAGAGCGGCTTAGCTGTGGGGAGGTTTCCTGATGGGGTACACAATCTTCTATTGCTTTCTTAGAGTTCTTAACCTTCTCAGCTCTTTTGGCACGCTAGAGAAAACAAAAAACAGCCCAAAAAATTAATTTTCCTTAAAGCTTTATTACTGTCAAGAACCTTTCTTCCTACTAGGAATGTGGTACATATTTGTAATCCTAGCACCCAGAAGGCCAAGGCAGGATTGTGGGCTCATTTATTTTTATTATATATTTTATTTATTGTGTTTGTGTGTGTGTGTGTGTGTGTGTGTGTGTGTGTGTGTGTGCCTTCCTGCTTCAGGGGAAGTCAGAAGACAACTTTCCTTATACCATGTTGGTCCCAGGCACTGAGCTCATTTTGTAGAACTCAGCAACAGGTGACTTTACCCTCTGAGGCATCTTGCTGGCCCCAGGTTTATGAGTTTAAGTCCATAATGGACTGACTACATAGTGAGGCCCTGTTTCAAAATGAAAACAAAATCTTTTACATAGTTTGTATGACACCTTGATTGGACAGAACATGATTCACTCACCTTAAGACGAGCAAGTGTCTTGCTGTATTCTTTTTTCAAAAAGGCTAACTTCTCCTTCAACTGGAAGAAAAACATTAACGATTTTGAGCAGTGGAAAGGTGGAATCAGAGGGAGGGGATGTAGTACCTCGCAGGCCTGAGAAGGCATATGGGGCTCAGTATGCAGTGCCCAGCATCATGCTAGCAAGACCGAGTAAGTACAGCAAAGGGCAGTTTTCTCAGCTCCTACAAAGTACCAAGCGCTCCCAGGACCTTCTCATGCCCTTTCCTGTCACCTGGAGCAATTCACCCCTTTCACAATTCCTATGGATCCTCAAGTCATTCACAGGATTTCTTCCCTGGAGTAGACTTTTAGGTTCTTGCTCAAACTTAGTTTAGACACTCTCCCATTCCTTTGTGTTCTTCTCAGATTTTACTACACCACACACTATGTTGTTCATTCTCTTCTGTCTTCCCATCACTTTGAGAAACAGGGAGGGACCGGTACACCACAATCAATCAATCAATAACTGCTTCTTATCTATTAATGGCTCAGGAACTTACTGTAGTGTTCCCCCCACCCTCACACACAGTGTCAGACAGCTATCCCTGGTGCTTGAGGTACAAGGTAGTTAAGACAATTTGCTAGTGAAGGATGTAGATAATATGCAAGACAACAGATAAGATTTCACACAGTAATAAATACCAAGATCAACCTGAGTGATATGAGTAACTAGCTTCCTGAAGATACTACTTCAGGGAGTGTAGTCTTGGAGGCATCTCTAAGGGTGACCACTTACTTGTACCTAGATCTGAAGGAACTAAGCTTGGAGAAATGGGGGATGTGTAGGTAGTTATTTTAGGCACCACAAGTAGGACAGTTTTGTGCTGGAGCAGGTTCATTATTTGAGGATATGCAGAAGAAAGCTGGTGAAAGAGGTAGGGGCTATCGCTGCTGAGTTCCCAACGAGGCACACAGCTGGCATTCCACAAGGCTTTTGTAAATAAATTTAATTAACTATGTCAAGTTATTAGTCTCTCAAGGTTTAGATTCTTTGTTTCCTTGGTTTCTATGGTTAAAAATATTCTCAGCAGCAAAGCCACTCTCATCTTTGTGCCCTTTAGGAACCTTTAAATTGGTATTCATCCTTCAGACAAGTGTTGGATTTCTGGCCTTAATAAATAACTTTCAAAACAGAACAAATGGGGCTGGAGATGTATCTCACTTGGTAGGGTGCTCACAAACAAACAAACAAAAACAAACAAAGCCCTGCCTTTGGTCCTCAGCACTAACTACATAAACCCAGTTCTATGGGGGAACACCTGTCATCCCAGCACTTGGGATGTAGAGAGGAAGATCAGGAGTCTAGGTCATCCTTAGCTACCTATATAAGACCTCCTTAAAAACAACAACCCACAAATAAAAAAAGCAGCAAAAATGCTACAACAAAAGTTACAAACAATGTTAACTGCTCTTAATTAATTACTTCCCCAACTCAATTTTCAGAACATTTTGTGGACTCCAGTATAGTAAAGCCACCCTAGTCCCCATCCATTTTCAGCCACACAATAATAAAAACTGCTGATACTTTCGTACTGTGCTTCAGTTGGGTCTAAGGACTGTTGTGACTTTAATGTCCAGTAATGCAATTAGCATTCACAATAATCCTAACAAAGACTCTGTTACATAGTGACTCTCATTTTATAGATATGTAAAATGAACATAGAATAAGCAGTTTCTCCAGGATGCTGCTTTATAACTGCTTCATTTAAACCTCATAGAAAGGCCGAGAGCAGGTGTTCTCAACTTGTGAAAGGAGGTCCCTGGGGGAACGATCCTTTCACAGGGGCCTCGGGGAAAACATAGATATTTACATTATGATTCAAAACAGTAGCAAGATTACAGATATGAAGTAGCAACGAAAATAATTTTAGGGCTGGAGGTCACCACGACATGAGAAAGGTTGAGAACCACTATTCTAGAGTTAGTGCTCTCAACCTCTTGTCCTCAATCTTGCCAATATGTGGGACTTATCTTGTTTAGTTGTAAGTGATCTTTACCACCGATAAAAGACAAGACAGGATAGGAGGACAAATTAATGTGAATTCTAATTTTGCATGGCAAGCACAAAAACCTGCAGCCTTTAAGTGTCGCAGAAGCGTAATATGTTGAACCATAAAGAAAGAGCACTTACAAATTAAATACTATATTAAGTTTGTATGTATACACATAGTAACAATTCATTATATGTGGTATTTATATTAGCCTTCCCATCGTCCTGTTCTAACATGGGTCTTAAACACGGAGAAAAACAGAAATAGCAGAACCAACCAGAGCTTATATTATAAACACCTCCCTCTCCAATATATGCCTTTTACTTTTGGAAGTCAAACCCCAATATACAAACACAAAAATGTGGAAAGACACAGTTGAAGGGGCAGGGGTGGGGTTGGAGAGTCGGAGGGCGTCTGGGGGACTTTGGGTTTATTTATACTTAAAGTTTTAGACCTAGTATTTCTGCACGTGCTGCTAATTTGCATTTTAAGCTCCGCAAAGTGAGCTGCGCGCTTGTTGCTGTGACTTCTCGTGGAAGGAAGGTCGGAGGACACTGCCTCCTTCGGGGATTCAGGAACCAGGCTCCACGTCCTGGGACGCGGGGTTATAACCCTGGGTCACCCTTCCCGCAACCCGGACACCTTTTCCTTCTCCGCACAGCTGAGGGGCTTCCCGGGAGGCTCTTCCATCCGAACGCAGGAAGCAGTCGTCGCCAGCCCCAGGCCTGTGGTCACAGACCCAGCCGGGCCTTCCGGGGATCAGGAAGAATCCCGGCAAGAAACGAGGACCTAAGCTGCCCTCTGCGCGTGACCAGCAGGCTCACCTCAATCTCGCGCGTTTCCCACTTGGGCCAATTAAAAACCGCCGCTCGCTCTGCGCATGCGCGCCTGGCGACCACCTCGGGACGGCGCGGGGCTGTTTAGAGGAGAGTCGAGCAGTCGATGAGAAAGAGTCGATGAGAGTCGAGGGTGCGGATAGCGGAAGTGGACAGGCAGCCGGAAGTAGCCGGAATTGCTGTCTGCTTGAGCTACTGAGACAGGATCCTGAGGTTCGAAGAAGAGGAGGCAGCCATGGAATTGGGCGAGCTGCTGTACAACAAGTCCGAGTACATCGAGACGGTGAGCGTGTGCAGACCCTGTTCCTGCTGGTAGCCCAGCGGCCCCTGGAGGACAGGACGACTGCCCCTCCTGGCCCTGCTTCACCCGCCCCAGCTCCCTCAGTCTATTCCTTGGGGATGACATAGGGATGCTTCGTGTTTCCTCTGACTTTATTATTTAGTCGGTGCTTGCAAGAATTAGGCTCTTTCTTCCTATCCTCTGCCCATCTATCCCCCCATTCCCTCCTTTTGTATGCATATATGTATGTGTGTGCGTGTATACACACATCTGGTTTTCTGTAGAAATAATGTCTTCTGGAATAAACAATACAGCCTATTTGTCTGATATTTAATTACAGTCTCAGGCCCTTTAAAAACTAATGTTTCACAGTTTACTAACGTGCTAAAAGTTATTGTTTCTAACCGTCAACTCATGATAACACGTGTAAAGTGCTGAAAACAAGGGTCACTATTAGGGTGAAACATTTTTTCCTGTGTGTCCTTACAACTCTCTGTGGTCATGGGAAAGTCATTTCCTTATTTAGGACTGTGAAAACAAAGTATAGAACTGGGGTTTGAATGCAAATACAAATCGAGTCCATGTCTTGAACTTTTAGTTCCTAGTCCACCCCTTGCTCTTTTGAAATATTGGATTCAGTCCATCTTACAAGGTTTTGGGGTACTAATACTGTTATCATTGACTCAAACCCCTCAGCTTTTCCTTCCCTTCCCTCTAATTTGCTTTTGTGGTGGAGACTTACTTTGTAACCCCAAATCCATAATCATCCTGACCAGAGCTGGGACATTAGGGGTGCAGTACCATTCCCAGCCCTCATGCCACATTAGACTGCACTCCATTTGAAGTAGGTTTCTCTGCAATGGGAACTTTCCTGGTGGAAATGGTAGCCCATAAATCTCAGCTTTTTCACCCCAGGTTCTGTTTGCTTTTAGGCATCTGGGAACAAAGTTAGTCGCCAGTCTGTTTTGTGTGGAAGCCAGAACATTGTTCTCAATGGCAAGGTAAAGTACCCAGGCAGCTCTAGAGTGCATACCTTTGCACCATACTAGCAAGGTATCTGCAATTTGTTGTACATTTCCAGTTCCCTTTCTTTGTTTTATTTTATTTTTCTCCAAATTGGGTTCTTTGAATGCACAAAATGATTAATGAGGAGAAGCCAGGAATTTAGAGGCTTATTAGATGGGGGATAGATGTCCTAAGGAAGAGAGGTGGAGAGAGCAGTGTACCATTATGAGATGTGGAAGAGGAGTGCACTGTGGACAAAGGGGCTTGGGCAGCTAGATGAAGGGAGGAGTGGAAGGAGAGGGATTTCATCTAAACTGAACATGTTTTTTGTCATATTCTTTAATGCTGTATTTATAGGATTTAGATTGCATTAAATATTATGAATAAAGGAGTGTTGGGTGAGAGGAGGGACAGACTCCTTTTATGTCTAAACAAAATACAATGACACATTTTTCTACTGTGTTATACTGTGCCCAGGACTACTGGACACAAAACCTTAAGAGGCAGTACAGTATTTAAAAATAGAAATCAAGGTGATACTTGGCTATAGTCTCAGCACTTGGAGATATGAAACAGGGTGATCACAGCGAGTTTCAGGTTACCTTTGACTACCTAGTGAGCTCTAGATCATCCTCAGAGACTAAGAAAGACCTTGCCTCAAAACAAAGTAAGTGGGCAATATATGACCAACATGTGCTGACATTGGTTATTACCAAGTGAGAATACAGACCTGTGTTACCAGAGCTTCTGACTTTTTTCAAAAGGAACTCGAAATGTGGCCACATGTGGTGGCACAATCTGTATGGAAGCAGATAGGACTGCCTCTGACCAAGTCTCCAAGGCTTTGGAGGACCTCAGATGAATCTTAGTGACTCTAAGCACCTGATTTTCAACCCAATATTTACCTTATGATTATAACAATAGGAAATCACATTTAGGAAGTAGCAATGAAATGATTTTATGGCGGGGGGTGGGGGCACTACAACGTGAGAAACCCTATTGAAGGATCATAGTGTTAGGTTGAGGGGCACTGCTGTAAACAGGTGTCACTTGGTCTACCATGTGCATTCTCAGTGTGTGTTCACGCAGTGATTCACACTTGTGGGATATTAAGATCAAAGTTTATGTGATGTTGCAGTCGATCTGAAGGCAGATCTGCTCTCAGCACACCATTACCCCTTTCCTTATCTTTTTATGTTACTTTTCGGCTACATTGGTAATTTCTAAAATGTGTTTTCCTTTATAGACCATTGTAATGAATGACTGTATCATCCGAGGAGATCTGGCAAATGTCAGAGTTGGACGGCACTGTGTGGTAAAAAGCCGCAGTGTCATAAGGCCACCATTTAAGAAGTTCAGTAAAGGGTATGTGATTTAATTACCTATTTCCAGTTCCAGGCTCCATACTGTTCTTGGTGATATTGTACATGTCCACGTCTTTAGATGTGTAATAAAAAGGTCTATTCTGTTTGGTGGGGTGCTGAATAAAAGTTCACAATAATGAACACTACTCTGAGTGGTTGTAACCTTGTTCATAGTTGGTTGTCAGAAGTAGAATAGTCTCTGTGAGAAATAAAGAAATAAAACATAAAATAGTAAAGCATGAGTAAAAGGTGAAGGTGGATTTTCCTCTTACATGTCATACCAGAATCAGATAATGCTAAAATATTTAGATTTTTAATTAAAATTGAAGAACTCTCAGGACAGATGTAGCCTATAGCTTCTTTTTTTTTAACTTTATTTATTTATTTATTTATTTATTTATTTATTTATTTATTTGCCTTGGTGTTTGCCTGGAACTGGAACTACAGACAGTTGTTAGCTGCCATGTGGGTGCTGGGAATCGAACCCGGGTCCTCTGGAAGAGCAGACGGTGCTCTTAACCACTGAGCCATCTCTCCAGCCCCCTGAAAGTAAAGTTTTAATACTTTTCTATAGTCATTCCTTAACATGTTAAGTATAAAATGAGTATATCTTTGGATTTTATATTATAATGTTGGGTTTTGAGGCTGGAGAGATGGCTTGGTAGTTAAGAGTACCACTGCTCTTGCAAAGAACCTGGGTGTTGTTTCAGTCCTACGGGGCTAGTGTTTTTTTTCTGGCCTCCTAGGACTTTGGTGTGCACGTAGTGTACATAATTCATGCAAACAAATACACATTAAACCTTTTTTAAAAGGGATTTTAAAAATTGCTGTTTGAGGGGCTGGAGAGATGGCTCAGAGGTTAAGAGCACTGACTGTTCTTCCAGAGGACCTGAGTTCAATTCCCAGCAAAACCACATGGTGGCTCACAACCATCTATGATGAGGTCTGGTGCCCTCTTCTGTAAAAACTGTATGCATAATAAATAAATCTTTAAAAAAAAAAAAAAATTGCTGTTTGAGTTGCTGATGAGTTTCATTAAAAGAAAAAAACATTGGTCAATGTATTGGCTTGAGATTCAGACAGGATTTTCCAGTGTTTCCTGAAATGGTTCTAAACATATCTGCCATTTTATACTATCTATGCAAAGTGGCTTTCTTAGGACTATTAATTATAAAATTAGAGTATTGATCAACTCTGAATAGCAGAGAAGATTCTGGGTTTTGCATAATCAAATACCCAGGTAAGACTTAATTCTTTATGTAAAAATAAATGAACACTCCATAATATGCACATATGTTTTTGTCTTTAATCATGATAAAATTATATGTATATTAAAGTATTGTTTTAAAATAAATTTCTTCATGATTTATAATGAGATTGGACACATACAGACCAGTATGGTCATAGACTCTTTATGGTCTATTACCAGTAAATATTTGTGTGTGTGTGTGTGTGTGTGTGTGTGTGTGTGTGTGTGTGTATGTGTGTTTGAAATAGGTCTAGTGTAGTTCAGACTGGCCTTGAACCCCCTAATTTTTTTCCCCTCAACCACCTAGGTACTGGGCTGGCTATAGGTGTATGCCACCACACTCAGCTTAAATAGTTCACTAGTAAGCTATTCTATATACTTGTATACCTGGGTTCACATAAAAAAAAAAAAAATTTTTTGGGTAAAGAGGTGCCAGGAATATAAAAAAGTTTAAGAGGGCTTGCTGTAGGTATTTGTGAAGCTCAGGTGGAAAAGTATTCAGGCAGTCAGGAGCCAACCACAGGCCACAGTAAGCATAGGTAGCAAAGGCTTCCCCAATGTTAATAGCTCTACTCTGACAGGGGAGGATCTCACCAGCGAAGTTGTTACAGTCCTGCTCTGGTTTCCCAGAGTGTAACAAGTCTGCTCTGCTGGAGGGAGACTTCAGCAGAAGCTTCGATTCCCCTCTGCTACTCTCTGTTCAGGGAGGGTAACAACTGGACCTGCCAGGGGAGGTTCTCACAGCGAATCTCCATCCAGGCTCTGTGACCCAGGCCCTTCATCCAAACTCCATTCAAGAGATTTATTGGGGGGAAGAGTCCAGGAGAGTGGCTGCCTCAGCCCAGGATGAGAGAGGAAAGCAGGGAATGGGCAGCAGGAGCAGGGTTTATGTAGGTCTTTTTGGGACCAGTGCTTTCTAGGGATGGGGATTGGTCAGATTTTTTTTTTTTTTTTTAACCCTGATTTGGTTTTGGTTTCAGGATCAAAATGTTTCTTTCACTGCCTCTTGGGCTCTAATTTCAGGGCCAGGGCATATTTCTTTACTGGCTCTGATTTTGGGGCCAACGTGTGTTTCTTTGGTGCTGGTTTCAGAGTCAGGGCACATTTCTTTTTGGTTCTGGGTTCAGGGATAAAGTATTTCACCATCTTAGGTCTTAGATCCAGGGTGGGTTTCTTTCACTGGCTTTGAGTCCAGAGCCAGGGTGGGTTTCTTTTGCTGGCCCCTTTTTACCTACACTTGCTGTAGACTGTCATGTGATCAAGGAATTCATTGTTGCGTAAGAGGAAGAGACTTAAAATACTAAATATTAACAAAGTTCGAGTAAATCTTGAGTCTTGGAGAATAGATATGATGACTGACACAAAAAATATTCTTGTAGAACAGGGCTAAAAAGAGTTACTGTGTAAACAGCTACTGTACATCTTATCTAGGCCACAGATTTAAAATATGAGCTTGAGTCTGGAGAGATGGCTTAGTGGTTAGGAGTGCTTACTGCTTGCTCTGTCAGAGGAGCAGGTTTGGCTCCCAGCATCAGTGGCCTATATCTCTGGCTCCAAGGAATCTAATGTTTCCTGCTGGATTCTATAGGTACCCAGAAACACACATGCACAAATAAAATAAGTCTTTTTAACAAAACATACGGTCTGATAAATGCTATTATAGAAATATTGTCAGTAATATTTGAGGAATAGTAGAGAATAGAATGATGTTAGACGTCTGGAGGGAGCCTGATAACTCCTATTCAGCCTTGACTTAAATATAATCTTTTTCCCCCACAAGACAGGCTTTCTTTATGTAGCTCTGGCTGTCCTGTAACTCACAGAGATCCATGAGACCAGGCTGGCCTGGAGTGCACAGGGATCTGTCTGCCTCTGCTTTCCAAGTGCTAAGATTGTAGGTATGAGCCACCACAACCGGCCGTCCCTGAAGTCCCAGTCTAAGTATCCTTGTTATGAACTGTGGCCGGCTTCTCTCACAGGTGTAACTAATTATGTGTATAGTCCTTTTCTTGATCTGTTTTCTTCTCTTGGTTGCCGTTCCTCATGCAGCAGATCTGCTTTGCTTATATTGTCTCCCAGTTCCTAGCAAAGAGTCTGGCATACAGTAGGAACTCAGTAAATATGATAGATGGCTAAAGTTTAAGAATGTTGAGAATTAAAATGTTTTTTTTTAGGATCTGAGAATGTAGAGTACTTGTTTAGCATACATAAGGCCCTAGTTCTATCCCAGCACTGCATAAACAGAGTATGGTGGCACACAGCTCTAGTTCAGAGGCAGGAGCATCAGATGTTCAAGGTCATCTGCTATGTAGCAAATTGAAGGCCAGGTGAGCTACATGAAACCCTGTTCTCTCCCCCCGCCCCAGGGTTTTTTGTTTGTGTTCTTTGCTATGTGTTGAGCACCAGCACTGATAACCTATGAACTTGACAGTCTTAGGAACAGATTTCTAACATGTCTGAGCTTTGTCAAAGAAAGCAGGAATGAGTCAGTCCCATTCATTTTAATTTGCTTTGAAGATCTTATTCCTACCTTACTGTTTCCTTGTACAACCTAGTAATTCTGATTCTGAAATCTTAGCCTGATTCCTTGGTTTTAACATTTGGAATGTCAGTGACCCAAGGATTCTTTCCTTGCAAAGAAGTCTTATTAACATGATGAAAACTGATGCTCTCGTATGTGCCTGTAATCCACTGCTCAGGAAGCTGACTCAGGGGCACCAAAGATTTAAGGTCATCTTGGACTATGTGACAAATTCTAGATTACCCTGGGCAACATAAAGGCTGGACCTGATTAGAGGCAAGAGGATCTCAGTGAGTTTGAGGCTAGCCCAAAACCCCACATAACAAGCTCTAGGATAGTCAGGACTACAAAGGGAGACCCTGTCTCAAAAAAACAAGAATCTCTCTGTAATAAATGTTGAGGTTATGATCTGTAGTTCTGTAAACCTTAACCTAAACTTCACCTTGACTTTTTCTTGCTTGTCTTCTTTTCCTTTTTAGTGTCGCATTCTTTCCTCTGCATATTGGGGACCATGTCTTTATTGAGGAAGACTGTGTGGTCAACGCTGCTCAGATCGGTTCTTATGTTCACGTTGGGAAGAACTGTGTGATTGTGAGTATATGACTCACTCAACCAAGCGGCATCATTTCCTCTATGTCTTCCTCTCCCACTCCATCTGTGGGACTCTGTCCCTGTATCAGGGGGAGGAGTTATTTCCAGTTTCCTGGGGTTAGGTTTTTCTTATTGGATTTGGGCTGGGGAATCTAGCTCACTGGTAGAGTATTTATGTAGCTTGTATGAGGTTCTGGGTTTGATTCTTCAATACTGCAAACACACAAACACATCTAAAATAAACTAAGTAATAATAGCTAGCCTTTATTGAACCTCTTATATATGATGTTAATATGGGGAGGTACACACACACACACACACACACACACACACACACACACGGGGTTCCTGGGTTAAGAAGATAGCTCAGTTGGTAAAGTATCAATTATACAAGAATGAGAACCTGAATTTGATTCCTAAAACCCATGTAAAGAGCCATATGTGGAATCACACACTTATAACCCCAGCACTGGAGAGGCAAAAGCAGGCAGACCTCTGGGTCTCACTGTCTGGCCAGCCACCCTACTTGGTAAGCACCAGAGCAATGAGAGACCCTGTCTCACAAAAAACAAAGTAAATGGTGCCTGAGAACCAACACTAGAGGTTGACCTCTGGCCTCTATGAATGTGAACACACATGTATCCCGACATGAACCCCTACATGTACTCACACATGTAAAGACACAAAAAACCAGGCTGGAGAGATGCTCAGAGGTTAAGAACACTGACTGGTCTTCTGAAGGTCCTGAGTTCAATTCTCAGCAACCACATAGTGGCTCACAACCATCTGTGATAACATCTGGTACCCTCTTCTGTTATAGTATACATGATAAATAAATAGATCTTTAAAAAAAAATATTTTTTAAAAAAAGACACAAAGAATCTTTTCCCGCTGTTACTTCATTTTGTATTCATAACCATAGAATGCTGTTGATACTGTTGTTATTCCTGTTTGCTGATGAGAGGCTTGAGAACCTAGCATCCAAGTGGGCTTAGTTCTCCAAGCTAGCCCCTGGGCTGGGGAGGCTATGCTACCCACTCTCTCAAAATAATAATGTGTGGATATTTGTTAGATATTTAATAAACCCTGAAATATCAGAGGCAGCATACAGTCAAATCTTAGGCAGACAGCTCAGGAAATTCTTGATCCCTGAGTATAAGGATAAACAGCTGAGTCAATCACACACACCTTTAATCCCAGCACAGGGAAAGCCAGGAGTGGAACCAACACCCTTAATCCTATAACTTCAGAGACAGAACAAGTTCTGTTTATGTGAGTTCAAGGCTACACGCCTTTAATCCTAACCTGGATGGGATAGGGTATATGAGGGCTGTAGAAACCCAGAGAGACAGAAGGGACTGGGAGAAGTGACTGGCAGAAGCGACCAGGAAAGAGGCTGAGGAAGGTGCAAGACAGCTGAGTGAGAATTGACTGTGGTGCTTCCTCTCTCTGATATTTCAGCCTTACCCTGATATTTGGCTCAGACTCTCATTTTATAAGTATACAAAGATATATTTCAATTAGTCTTCAAACACTTCAAAAACCTGCAAAATATAATATTTAAAATATTTTAAAAACAAACTTTTCTAGACAGTTAGACAAGTCGGCTTCTAACAACACCAATATACTTCAAAAAATAGACATTAAAAAAACTTCATATAAAATTTACTTTGTGGGGGCTGGAGAGATGGCTCAGTGGTTAAGAGCACCGTCTGCTCTTCCAGAGGACCTGGGTTCGATTCCCAGCACCCACATGGCAGCTAACAACTGTCTGTAGTTCCAGTTCCAGGCAAAACACCAAGGCAAATAAATAAATAAATAAAGTTTTATTAAAAAAAAATTTACTTTGTAACAATAGTAGCAGCTAGACAAACTATTCTTATATTGACTGCTTGACAATATACTATATAAACTAGACATATAAATTCCATAAAAAAGATGACCTCTAAACTCTGAGAAAACAAACCAAGATAATCCTTCAAGTTCTTGCTTTACCAAAAAAAAAAATGCCAGACATCCTTCAAGACACACACAAAAAATCGACTGATAAACTAGGCCAGATTTCCTACATCACTGAAAAATATGCCAAATACTCTAGGCCTATAGACTAAAAATAAATACCCCAACCTTACAAAAAAACCTTAAGTAACTGTTCAGACAGACAGGTGTCATCTCTCATTTTTAAATTTTAAAAGTTACTTATACTTCCTGTTTACTTAAATAATATCCTTCTATCATCTTTAATTTAGTTAAAGATTTAATAATTACAAATAATCTTAAAAACATATTAGATATAAAACTAAACTCACAAAAATAAAATAAACAATAAAATATTTTCTTTAATTTTGTTAAATATAAACTAAATATAATAACTGTAATTCTTACTTGATAGCTGTTTTATTCTACATAAAATATATATTATCTTGCTATATTAAAATTAAAGCCTTTTTAATTAAACCAAAAAGAAGTGAGGTGGGACTGTTCATTTGTATGCTGTGAATATCATTCTGTAAATAAAAAAACTGTTTTGGCCTGTGTCGAGCACTGTAGGTAGCCAGGAAAATTAAAGTTCAGGTAGGAGAAGGGCAGAACCAGCTACCAAAAAAAAAAAAAAAAACATACAAAGAGCCCAAATGAGCCACAGGCCAGGCCACATGGCCAAATAAATTAATAAAAAAAAGTTAAATTAAGATAAAAGAACTAGCTAACAATGTGCCTGTAACATAGGCTAAATAAGATAAAATTAATATAAGCGTCTGAGTCATTTTTGAGAAAAAAGGCGGCTGAGGGCAGGTCTGGGCCTCTGGCCTGGAAGGCGTCAAAAGCCTAATGTAACAAGAAGCAGATATTAAGGAATTTGACAAAGGAGTTGGTAGTAGAGCTATGATTTTTTTTTTTTTTATTCTTCTCAACTTTATTATTTGTAAATTACTCCCTTCCCCAGAGATAGAATGAATGGAGAGGACAGAGGGATTTGGACTCTGATTTTAGGAAAACCTCATATTATAGAACCATGGGCAAAGAAACTTTCCTCTAATGGTAACGTGAGCAAACAGTTTTCCGGGTTCAGGAGTAAACCTGCCTGACCTGGGTTAGCAGATGATTAATAGGTGACAGCAGTAGAGCTGGGATTTAAGTATACGTCATTTGAAGATCTGTGTTGCCACATGGGCTCTTTTTTGCCTTGCTTCCTAAAACTTGGAGTGTGATAAGGATGAAAGATATGGCGGGAAAATCAAAACTGGCAGAGGAGACTGTGGTAGATTGGTCACTTCAGGAGAGGGATTGTGTATGAGTTGGTGTCTCTATTGTTAGGGACTGCAGTTATGCCTCCAGTTCTGCAGCACCTGAAAGACCCTGGTCCATAGAAGCACTGGCAGAAGTTCGTTTACACAGTTAAGGTTTGGGTTTCTTGCTGTTTGGTAAATGAAGAATTTGAAGTATTTTGTAAAATAGTATGGAATATCAAAGGACAGAGCAATCACAGAGCCAAGCCATGAAGGGCAGGGAGTGGTGACCCATACTTTTAATCTCATCACTCAGAGGACCTCTGTCTCCAGGTGAGTTCAAGGCCTAACCCTGGCAGTGCTAGCTCACACCTTTAACCCTAGCACTAGGAAAGTTCATCCAGAATGGAAATAGCTGGGGGGAGGGGAGATGAGGAGGAGGAGAAGAAAGCAGAGATTTTTTTCCTTTTGCCTGTGCCCAGTCAGGCTGAGCACTTGTGGAAGTAGGACCTATCCAATTTGGCCTGAGGAGTTAGTCAGCTGGGTGAGAATTGGCTGAGGTGTGTCCCCTGTCTTTCTGATATTTCACTCCCCTTCCCTCCCCCAAAAAAGATAAACAGTAAGAAGAGAGATAAAAAAATTAAAACAAACAAACAGAAAATTACCACTTTCTTGATTAGAAAAAACAAACAAAAACTTGTGTCCTTCACATGGGTATGCATAGAGGAGCACAGTATCTCACACGTAATGTAATAACTAGTTAATAAAAGAGTAAAACTTTGAGCCGGATGGTGGAGACACAGGCTTTTAATACTAGGATTTGAGAGGCAGAGAAAGGCAGAATTCCTCATGTGTGTACCTGCACACACACACACATACACTTTACTGTTGCATGAATTCTATTTGGCATTATAATAAAAACCCACAGCCAGATACTGGGGAAAAGCTGAAATACTAAAGAGACAGAGAAACAAACCACAGACAGTGTGTTTCTTACCCAGCCAGTTCCTCAGGCCTGCCTCCAGGAATCCTTTGACCCCAAGTTTCTCTGTCCATACCCAAAAAGGGAAGTGCTAGGCAAAGCTGAACTCCTTCCTTCTCTGTCTCCGCCCAGCTATTTAACTTCCTGGCTTAGTTTTCCTAGAGCTAGAATTAAAGATGTGTGTCTGGCTCTGTTAGGCCTTGAACCCACAGAGATCCAGAATTAAAGATGTGTGTCTGGCTCTGTTAGGCCTTGAACCCACAGAGATCCAGATGAATCTCTGCTTCCTGAGTGATGGGACTAAAAGTGTGGGCCATCACTCCCTGACCTTCATGGATTGGCTCTGTAGGTGGCTCTGTATTTTTATTAAATGTACAATATATCACCATACTTTACTCTTCCTCGTCAGATTCTACATGAAGTATATAATTTCAACCAAATATCCTATCATTGTCCCTGGCTTCCTTGCTAGTATAAGATAGTGAGGGCACAGGAAAACTTACAGCTACAAAATACCATGAATGCCTGGGTGTGGTGGTGCTTGCTGTTAATCTTAGCACTCCAGAGATAGAAGCGGGCAGATCTCTGTGTTTGAGGCCAGCCTCTGTCTACATAGCAAATTATAGGCCAAGTAGGGCTATAATAATGAGAGTCTCATAAAAATGCAATGACTAGAGAAAATGTAGAGCAGCTTTCTATACAGAGTATTAAGCAAACTTACTCCTGTATCTTTGTCAATTCCTATTAATTAGATGTTAATTTCAGGGGCGCCGGTGTGTCTTGAAAGACTGCTGCAAAATTCTTGACAATACAGTATTACCTCCAGAAACTGTGGTTCCGCCTTTCACCGTCTTCTCAGGCTGCCCAGGTAAGGTTGGTGTTAATGTCTATTTCAGCCTCTTTAAAACTATTTTCCATTATTAAAGTGATCCATGTCACTTTTGACTCTGATACGATTTAGCAACAAAATACCTAGAAACGGCATACAAAAAAGTTGCATTGGTGGCGATGGTATTTGTTTTTTGAAATGGGTCTCATTGTGTAGCCTTGGCTGAGCTATATAGACTAGGCAAACTTTGAACTCAAAGAGATCTGCCTGCATGTACCTCCTAGTGCTAAGATTAAAAACCATGCACCACCATACCCACAAGCTGTGTTTTGAATGAATAACTGGATTTACAAGGTAAAAAGGAAATTTATCAGAAACAAAAAGGAAATGAGACCCAAGCTGGAAGACTGCCGGTGTTGAATACTGAATTCACAGCAGAGTGGCTGGAGAGATGGCTCAGTGGTTAAGAGCACTGACTGCTCTTCCAGAAGTCCTGAGTTCAATTCCCAGCATCCACATGGCAGCTCTCAACTGTCTGTAATTCCAGTTCCAGGAAAACACCAAGGCAAATAAATAAATAAGTGTTTTGTTTTGTTTTGTTTTTTAAACCTCAAGTTTCTTGTTTAGGTCAGTTTTGTTTTTTTGGTTTTTTTTTAAACTTTATTTATTTATTTATTTGCCTTGATGTTTGCCTGGAACTGGAACTACAGACAGTTGTTAGCTGCCATGTGGGTGCTGGGAATCGAACCCGGGTCCTCTGGAAGAGCAGACGGTGCTCTTAACTGCTGAGCCATCTCTCCAGCCCCCTTGTTTTGTTTTTTAAATGTGGTACTTGTGGTGGGGATAGGAGATAAAGCCTTATATCCACACATGGTAGAGAGATTCTTAAATACCTTTGAAGGGTCTCCCCTCAAGAAAGTTGCTATAAGGGCTAGAGAGATGGCTCAGTGGTTAAGAGCACTGAATTCTCTTCCATGGGACGTGGGTTCAATTCCCAGCACCCACATGGTAGCTCAACTTTCTGTAACTCCAGTTCCAGGCAATTCACCTCCCTTTTCTGGCTTCTGCAGTCACTAGGCACACACAAAGTAAACAGACATATACATAAAAATAAATAAATATTTAAGAAAAAAAGGTTGCTATAGAACAAATCTGCCATCAGCACATGGTAAGGACAAGAAACATTTCTTTTTTGGCCTGGGGTCTGAGTAGACAAAGGGAAAGAAAAAAGATCTCTTTAGAGATATTTGAACGTATTCAAGTTCCCTAGTACCAACTTCTTATGGGCATTGAACATTAATGTGAGAAAGAAAGAAACCATTCTGATATTTTAGGTAGAAATAATAAAGACTGTTTTTGAAAAGGCCCAGCTGCATGGGACCATCCAGGTCTCTGTATGTGAGAAAACTGAGATTGGAGGGTAGGCTGTTCCCGGTGTCAAGCGTTGTCCAGCACCAAAGACCCCTCATTTGGAGCCCAAAGCTTCTTGCACTGTGAAAAGATACTTATGGTGTTTCTTTTGAATAGGTTCACAAATAAACATAAATGCTAGACCTTAGGGTACTTTATTGGTATTTCCATCTTTGAATTCAGACACATAGGCTTGCAAGGAACCTGGCACAGTTGTGAGAGCTACATGAGATAAAAGTGAGCCATGAAGCAAAAAAAAAAAAAAAAAAAAAAGGAAACCAGGAGAAACTTGATCAGAAGTCATGAGCTCTGATGCTCCTCTGCCAGGCAGATAATGCAGTATATATGAAGTTATAGCCATCATGGCTGTTGGATGTGGTGCTGAGAGCTTGAAATATGATGTTTAAACAACAGCTAAAAATAGTTTTATGTGATATCTCTGAATTTTTAAAGTTGTCTAATTATTACTGTGATTAAAGATTGAATACTGTGGGGCTGGAGAGATGGCTCAGCGGTTAAGAGCACCGTCTGCTCTTCCAGAGGACCCGGGTTCGATTCCCAGCACCCACATGGCAGCTCACAATGTCTGTAGTTCCAATTCCAGGCAAACACCAAGGCAAATAAATAAATAAATAAAGTTTAAAAAAAAAAAAAAAAAGATTGAATACTGTGAAGTTTAGGGGCTGAAAAGATGGCTCAGCTATTAAGAATAAGAACACTTGTTTCTCTTGTAGAGGACCTTGGCTTAATTCTAACCAATTATTATATTATATTAATTATAACTCACAGCCATCCATAAATCTTCTTCCAGGGAATCGCAAAGCCTTCTTCTGACTTCCTTGGGCACCAGGCATGCACATGATACACAAACGTATATGCAGGAAGAATGTTCATACTCATTGAAAAATAATTGTGTTTTGTTTTGAGCCAGTTGTGGTGGCACATGCTCTTAATCTAAACACTCAGGAGGCAGAGGTAGGCAAATCTCTGAGTTTGAGGCCAGCCTGGTGTACATGGTGAGTTCCAGGACAGCCAGGACTACATAGAGATTTTGGCTCAAACAAACAAAAGAAAACAAAACAAAATACTGTGAAGTTTAAATATGTTTATAGGCCTAACATGCACTTTTAAAATATAGAATGTCTATGAGAATTTTATGAGGTTTTTTTTTTTTTTTTGGTTCTTTGTTTTACATGTATGTAATATATTTTGTATAAATGTGTAGAGTATGTGTGCTTATGTTTGAATGGAAAATATAAGTATTTGAAACTGCACCCATATAAATGAAATCAAGCTCTCTATTACTCTATACTGCTCAGAAACTATCATTTATTTAGTAGTATACCTTGAACAAATTTTCAGGTAGTATATTGAGAGCCACATTGTTCGTCTCAAGGGTTACAGGTGGATTTACCACAGAGCATTGAATCAGTCCCGTAATATAATGGGTCATCAGCACTCTCTAGATATCTCTCTAGTCCTTTGCTAGCTATTTTTAAAGTGTCCTTCAAAACATCTGCATGAGGGGCCTGGAGAGGTGGCTCAGCAGTTAAGAGTACTGGCTGCTCTTCCAGAGGACCTGGGTTCTATTCCCAGCACCCACATGGCAGCTCACAGTTGTCTGTAACTCCAGTTTCAGGGGATCCAACACTCTTACATGGATGAATGTAGGTGAAACACCAATGCACATTAAAAGAAAAGAAGAGAGATATACAGAGTAAGTTTCAGGACATCACAAAGAAACCCTGTTTCAAACCAAACCAAACAAACAAAATCCACAGGAGTAGAGACAGTTGCTCAGAGTAGCACTGTTTCAGGAATTTTTGTTTGTTTCTGTTTTTCTGAGGCAGGGTTTCTATGTGTAGCTCTGGCTGTCCTGTAACTCTTTGTAGACCAAGCTGACCTTGAACTCACAGAGACCTGTCTGCCTCTGCCTCCTGAGTGCTGGGACTAAAGGCCTGTACCACTAGGCCAGGGTAGGAGTGAAATTCTTAACCATGCTTGTTCCATCATGGACTGTTCTGTTGTCCTCCTTTGATTCATCTGCACCTAGTATGGTTGCTTTGGTTTCACTGTAGGAATAGCAGGACAGTTCCTGCCTCAGGGATAAGGATAAGGCTGGTTCAGTGGGGTGCACACTGGAATCCTGGGGGTGGAAAGCCCTTGTGTGGATCTCCGTTCAGAGCAGTTAGAGGGCCCTTCTCTCTCTCATCTTGTCAGCATGCTCTGACCCCCTTCACCTGGAATTTGTTTCTTCATTTGGAGAGCTGTAGTGTTTATTTCCTGAACACAGACTCAGACCTTTTAGAAGATGTCAGTAGCTAACAGTCTTGTCAGTCTAAAGATGAAGACCTCACAAGTAGATCCTCATAGTAGATCCCAGAAGTTGTGGGCTTTGTACCGAGGGCTGGGCTACAGACCTCTTGGTTTTCTTTCTTGACCGGGTCTCTCTTTCTCCAGGGCTCTTCTCAGGGGAGCTCCCAGAGTGCACACAGGAGCTGATGATTGATGTCACCAAGAGCTACTACCAGAAGTTTCTGCCCCTCACACAAGTCTAATGTCTCTGCTTTGTGTCTTGAATTCTTTTGAACTCTGCAATGAACTTGGAGATAAACTGAGCAGTCAGTAACTACCAGAGCCACCATGGTTTTGATGACGTCTACTCTCCTTGACTTTCAGTTTTTGTTGTTGTTTTTTTTTTTTTTTAATTTAGAATTTCTTAATTCTCCAAGGCTCTGAACATTTAAGAATTTTATAAGAAGGTTAGAGAGATGGCTCTGTGGTTAAAAATACTGGCTGTTCTTCCAGAGGACCCAGGTTCAGTTCCCAGCACCCACATGGCATCTTATAACCATCTATTATTTCAGTTCCAGGTGATCAGATGGGTTTCTGGACTCCCTGGGCACCAGATATACATGTAGTACAGACATACACAGCCAAAACATCCCTTTACACAAAGCAATGAGCTTTTTTAAAAAATAATTTTAATCAGTGAACATCTGGAGGATTTTCTTTACCTGCCGTGCTTTCACCTAGAGTCTCAACAGTCACTGTTCTGTTGCCCAAGGAGGGCAGAAAGGTGTGGTTTGTTCCCAACACTCCAGCCCTGTGGTCCGGCAGATGGCTGAAACCTGGCTGGCATGGGCCTGCAGAGCAGTAGCACCCTCCCAGCACGGGGTCACATGGCCCAGGTGCTGCTCTCAACCATATCCTAGCCCACTGTACACCACTTACAGATGACATTCGGCTGTGGTGCTGCTAACCCGGGACCAGGGGTTGCAATTCCTGGGGAAGGTGTTTGAGATTTCAGAGCTGAAGTTCCATTGGCTGTAAAGTGTGGGAAAGAGATGGCTGAGGTGACACATGCCTGCCATCCTAGCACCTGGGAAGTAGAGGCAGGAGGAGGAAAGGCTGCACAGTAAGCTCGCACTTGGCTGCTCTGCTTGCTACTCGAGACCCTGCTTCAAAACCACGAAAACAAATGAGTATAAGAAAAGAAAAACCGGGACGAGCAAGTGATAGCTGTTGTTCTTCATTTCGGAGAGACCTTAGCTGTCCTAAAGTACTTAATAAAGGATATAAAACATCCTGTTTTGGGCTCATTTGTTTACAGAGGGAAACCTCTACTGCAGATTTTGCTCCTGCAGTCGTTTGTCGTTTTTTTATGTTGGTGCATTAATAGGTTGACATGGAACACGTTTGAGGTGATCTCTCTCCACCTCCAGTAACTGCAGCTGCTATTCTGTCGGCTTCACTCCCCACCAGCAGCCATGCTGCAAGCTTTCTGTTCACTGCTTGTTTCTCACACTGATACCATAAGGTGAATATCATTCACATCTAACATATGAAATAAGAATTCAGCGCTATCAGACAACTTGGTGTCATTTGTCCAGTGAAGAACTGGCTTACCCAGGAGTCCCCGTGGTCTCTGGCTCTGCAGCCTACACTTGTCAGTTAGCTCTGCCCTGTGAAGACCAAACAAGCTTGTCCTTGGACCGCCTGCTGTGTGTCTTAGACACCTGCAAGCTGTAATGGTTCTGATTTTCTTTATTATATCAAGCCACCTACCCTAGGTTCTTTGTCCTTTGGTGTTACCAAAAAGGTGAATGTTGGAATTGACAGTTAGAGTCTCTCTATGCTAACTTCAGATATTTTCCAGAGCGTGTCTTACAGGTTGCCTATCCAGCTTGTGTTTAAATACGTCCAAAAGGAGATATTTTTGCAACTGACTCCATTTTGTTGTTAACTGAAATTTAAAAAAAAAAAAAATAGTTGAGAACTATGTAGGCTGAAGGCAGGGAGATTACTGTGAATGTGATGCTATATAGTATGTTAGAGGTTACCTTGGGTTATAAAGCAAAACCTCCGAAATATAAGGACAGAGTAAACCACTAGAAAAGACCAGCAACATAGCCTGCAGGTGAGCAAGATCCTCAGAATACTACAAAGAGCAGCAAGAATAACTGCACCTTGGAAAGTGGTGTTGATTAAATGAGGGATTGAACGCATTAAGGGCAGTTTTTGGTGCTTAAGAAACTCTCCAAAAGGTTTTTAAAGGGTCACATGCAAAGGTGCACACTTCTTATCTTTCCACATTGGTGAAAGAGGACAGATTGCCACTGCAACCTTAAGAAATGCAGTACCTAAGTCAAGACAAGGTTCTCTCTTACTGTATTAGGGTTCTCTAGAGGAACTGAAGGTATGAAATGAATAGATAAATAAAGGGGATTTATTAGAATGGCTTATAGACTGGCCAAGAATCCAGAAGTTGCTCAGTCTGTGAGGCTGGATTTCTCAGCTGGTCTTCAGTATACACTGGAATCCTGAAGACATCAGCTCTAATGCTGATGAAGGACTTGCCACTGGGAGTGATAACAAGCAGGTAAAGAGAGAATGCTTCCTTTTATGCCCTTTATAGAGGCTGCTAGCTGAAGGTATAGCCCAAATTAAAGTGGATCTTCCAACCTCAAAGATATGTATTAGAAGTCTTCCCACTTCAAATGGCCTAATTAAGGGGGGGAAAATCCCTCACAGGTGTACCTAGCCATTTGGAGTCTAGTTAATTCTGATGTAATCAAGTTGACAACCAATAGTATCAGCATAAGGTAGACTGTAAACTTAATCTCCATTTGGGTGGCCAGGTGTGTGTGTGTGTGTGTGTGTGTGTGTGTGTGTGTGTAGACACTGTCTCATTGTCTAGGCTAGGAAGATTTTCTGGTAGTATAGAGAATGGGTATACGTAGGCAGTGAGCAGCCTTAAGCAGACCTCCGTGTTTACTTTGTTTTTTTCCTACTGCAGGTGAGTTTCTCTGCACATCTGGAATGACAGATTCCAGCTCTAGACTTCTACTACTGTATCCCAGTGGCACTCCAGTTTTAGGCTGGCAGATTCCAAAGAAAGTGCTCACTTGTGAGACCTGTGCCCTTTTGGATCAGTGATTGTGGCCAGTGGCATTTGGCTCTGTGACTGACCCAGTCAGAGTGTGAGGAATAGAGTCTGTTGCCAAATCAAGGTGCTGAGGAAACAAAATCAGTTCCTACTATAAACAGCAACTTTGTAAGTGTGTGCTGGTGGCATTTGAGAGCATGCTAACCATCATGAGTGTGTATCCTAGGAAAGGCCAGCTGGACTCTGTCTCCATGGTGGCTCTCTCCCCAGGGACAGCCTGTCACTAGGCAATTATAATTCCAGAGAAGAAAAACTCTTTGTTCTTGGAATATTAGAAGGTAAGGTAGATGGGCAAGACCTTTCCAGCTACAGAGAGGAGAGGAAGGAGTTGTATTATTGTAATTAATAATCACTGGCAACTGATAAAAATGTTTAATATTTATTAAGGGGTTTATAGGGGAACACTCACTGATACAAAGATTAGACAACAGTCATGCAGTTCCTGGAAAGCTGGACTGGTTCACACAGCTTTGTCCTTCATCTGAGAGTCCAAGAAAGAAATAGGAAGAAGAGGCTTCTGCATAAGTGTGTTCCAATCTTAAACTGCCCTTCAACCACATTCCTAAGCCTAGTGCCTCAAGGCCATAGATGATTCCCAGATCTACCATAGCCAAGAGGTCACACCTCTAGGTCAAGGTGATGGTACCTGCTTTCCACTACAGAGATGGGTTTCTACCACTGAGAAAGCCAGGCCTCAGTTGGACAACATGTCACAAGGACCTGCTAATCTCCAGCTCCTGCCTCTTAAGATGTTCTCCAGCCATGTTCCAGATAGCATCAGCTGCCCTCCAGGACAAACTGGCTTCTATAGGTCAGCTGGTAGCTTTTATAAAGTTATAAGGCTCTGATTAAGAACACTGTCTCCTCTTTCAAAGGACCTAGGTTCAATTTCTAGCACCCACATGGCAGGTCACAACTGTCTGTAACTTCAAGATATGGCACCTACACACAGAAACATACATGCAGGCAAAACACCAATGCACATAAAATAAAAATAAAACAAAAACAGTCATAAAGTTATAAGGCTACTAAAATAGTTCTGGCAGTCCTGGGACATATCTAAGAGTCTAGCTGTTTATAAGTGGTCTCATCAAAATGCCTTGTCACCTTGGACAAGTTGTCATAAGTCCATGCTCACTAAAACACAGGAGCCTAGCAACAGCATTATGTTTCTCATAGCTTGTGTGCTTGTTGTCCATTAGCATAGGAAGGTGGAACCCTGACCACATGCTATGTAACAGAAGACAGCACCAGCCACCCACCTATTCACCTAAATACTGAGCCCACACAGAGAACCCAGGCACTGCAGACTACTATGCAGCCATTCCCTGCTCCTAGTCAGCTTAGTCAGGGGAGAAAGCTGTGAAACAAATTAGATTCTCTGACGGTAGTCATGGTGAAGAGCTGGTGCTGGAGGTGGGGATGTCAGCTCCCACTCTGCCACATACTAGCCCTGTTATCTGACCCGTTGGAACCTCAAATCTCTCATCTATAAAACAAGAAGGTGGGTAGAGTGGTTTTGAAAATTTGTTTCTTCACACATGGAAAGCACTGGGTCTCAGTGAGCACCCCATAAAAGCAGCTAGAACTATCTTTAAATTGTTAAAGACTCGAGTAGATCCCCTGTAGCAAAAGCATAGCATTTTGTCCATTTTGTCGCATTTTAGATTTAAAATAAGATTATGCAAATCTTGCCTTTCTATTCAGACTACCAGAGACAGAGAGAGACAGAGAGAGATATGGAGGGGGGAAATCATCCTTATTTTGCATTTGTGGCATACCAGGCACTCAGCAGAAAACACTTAATCCTCTCAACTGTCAATCAAGTAGATATTTTCACCACCATTTTACAGAGGAGGACGCTAATGATCAGAGCTGAATAAGTTTGCCCAGTGCCGCACACCAGAAAACTGGCAGAACAGAATCAAAACCACCTATTAGCTGGGTGCAAAGGCCATCTTGTCCCAGGTGGCAAAAGCAGTTGGCTTTATGCCAAGCACCTGCCTGGTGTATTCAGTTTTCACAAAAGCCAGACAGGCAAATATGGGCAAAGGAGTGTCTGAGAACATCAACCAGAATTGACTTTTCTCCTCTTCCTCCTTCTTTTAAAATGAAGGCCAAGCAGACACCCCTGCTGGGCAGATCTGACCCTGGTGCTTTGCTAGCATTCCACCAACCGGCCATCCCTCCGACTAAAAAATTAGTGTTCTCTACTTGGGGCTCTGGGCAATGCAACCCAGGACAAGCCAGGGTCCATTCTTGTGTAGCGGGGTAGGATAGCCGGTGCTTCTTAAATTTCACCGTGAGTATAATAATCACCTGAAGGTCTTGTTTGACCTGCAGGACAGGCCTGGGAAATTTCTTTCCTTTGAGGGTAGGGGAAAGGTCTCGTAGTTGAGGCTGGTTTAGGCTAACTGGTAATCTTGAACTCACGCCCCTCCTAAGAAGGTCTCGGGTGTTGCAGATACACTGCTGGCCCCTGGGCTTTTCCGGAAAAAGCTTGAGCTCCCTTCAACTCGGGCTGGGCAGTGATTGCCACAGAGAGGGCTGGCTGGACTGCTGCGCTCAGAAGGTGTATCTGACTGCCAGGCGCGCTGGGTTTGTTCTGGTTGGGTTTATCTAGCCGGGGAGAAGGCAGTTGAGGGCAAAGGCGGTGCACTGCCAAGTTATCTCTAGACCTGGAGTTTAAGATCTAGAAGGCTAGGTGGGGGTGGAGGAAGGAAAGTCTTAGGTCCTAACTGGAGAAGCCCCTGGAGAGGACGCAGGTGAACCACATGAGTACTCCCGCCGATGAGCGGACAGCAAGATCGAATCCGGTCCCATTCCGGATCTTCTCATATCCGATCGTTCCTGTTTTCCCAGCCTACCCTAAGTACTTCCAGTCCTCAAGCCCCAGCCCCACAAGTTTGTTGTTCCCAAGATCGGGGGTTTAAAGGCGGCTGCGCCGTAGAGCACTCCCATGGTGCCGCGCGCTGGGCGGGTTTGTATTTTAAATCCCCGCGGCCAATCAGCAACGCGCAGGTCCTTGTAACGTTCCCAGCGCCGCGTTTGAATTCGAGGAGGAGCTGAGTAGGGTAAGATCCTCTGCACCGGCCGGGCCAGGTCTGCGGAGCAAATCTAGGAGGATGAATGCTGCGGCCAAAGTTGGAAAGCTGGCTCGAGCACCAGCCGACCTCGGGAAAGCCGCGGCCCCGGGAGATGTAGGTCCCGGTGCCCCAGTGACCGCTCCGATGTCGAAAGAAATTCCAGAGGTCTTAGTGGACCCACGGAGCCGGCGCCAGTATGTACGGGGCCGCTTTCTGGGTAAG
>PVIH01015230.1:0-23716 GCA_004025045.1 Sigmodon hispidus
TAAAAGGGATTGGATTGATGCAAAATCTCACCTCTTATTCCTGCTAAAAGTGAGGCTACCATACTAGAGGGTTTAATATAGGAAACAATTTCTAAATTTTTAACAGCATTCACCACATATGATGAATCAGATACCAAATTAAAAGACTCAGGAAAACATTTAAAAACCTCTAAAACTACTTGGCATTCTACTATTTGGGAAGCATTTGCACGGCACTCAACAGTTACAGGTGAGCCTCCTTGCACCATGTAGGCTCCCTTCCCAGTCTTAGACCCATCTGTGTAGATGGTTAAGGCATTGCTCAATGGTTGCTCCCTTGTGATCCGAGGGAACACCATAGGCTGCTGAACTACGAATCTTAAAAGTTCACTCTTGGGCAAATGATTATCAGTTGTACCAGAAAAGGCACAAACCAATATAGCCTATTCTGAGGTAGTGGCAGACAATATCTCTATTTGTTCTTTTGTATAAGGGACTATAAGTTGGTCAGGTATCTTGGCAAAAGATGTAATAGATTGTTTAATGCCTAATAACGCAACCTCAGCCATCATGGATGGATAGTGGAATAAGGTTCTCATCTGTGTAGATTTAGTATGAATCCACAGTAGAAGCCCTTCTTGCCAAAGAACACCAGTTGGAAAGCCTAAAGTAGGGAGGATACACATCCAAATGGGCTTGGATTCATCACAGCGCACCAACTGTGCCCTAGTAATTGCTTGCTCTACCTTTTGAAGTGTTATCTGAGCCTCTGGGGTTACCTGGTGTGGGGAATTAAGATCTGTGTTTCCCTCTAAAATATCGAATAAGGGTTTAAGCTCAAAGCGAGTTAATTTCAAATATGGCCGAATCCAATTTCTATCCCCAAGCAATGTTTGAAAATCATTTGAAGTCCTTAAGCAATTGGTCCTAATTTCTACCTTTTGTGGTCTAACATGTGCATTCTGAATAATAGCTCCTAAAAATTCAATTAGGTTCCCTGAGACCTCCCCCTTATTTGAGAGGGCTCGCCAAGCCTTCATATTGATGGTGTTTATTTGATTATCTAGCCTTTACGGGATTGAAAGGCAGTGATCCGCTGAGCGGAGGGGGATCGTAGCATTCTTGCTCATAGGCTGCAGCCGCCTCCTCTAGATCTTCCTCCTCCTCAAATTCAGTCAGGAATGATTTCCAGTGTAAATACTGCCCAGGATTGAGACACGCTTTTGCTAAGCTACTCCAGTCACTAGGTGTCATGGCAGATCTACTCAATGCCTCAACCTGTGCTACTGTAAAAGACACAGCAGTGCCATAAGTGTGGACAGACTCTGCCAGGGATTTCACTGTCTTAAAATCTAAAAGCTCATGATACCTTTGCCCCTGGTTATCTTGAAAAACTGGAAAAGCCAGCGGCACGCTAGGGCACAGCTCACGCCTGACTCTCTTCCACACTTTTGTGTTGTCCGGTGGCTTAGAACAGATGCCCCCACCAGACGGGCAATATGGAGGGGGGGCAATAGGTGCAGTAGGGGAAACAAATCGTTGACTTCCCCTCTTTAGTTTCTTTTTCTTACATCCTCCCCCTTTTATTCTCCCTTTCTGTTCAGGCTCAGAATCTGAACTCGATCTTTCCCCTGAGCACTGGGAAACAGACTCATCAGGGGACTCTAAGCAGAGTTCTTCTAGGGAAGGCAGTGGTGGATACAATCTTCCTATGGCCCCCTCAGCTGTTAGGGACTCTCTTGGATCGTTCTTCTTTAAGCTTCTCTAATTACCTCGCCCCTTCCTCTATCAAATCTTTACCCATAGCATGATCTAGGCATTCACGCACCAGGAACCAGATGGGTATAATACCCATTGCCAGCTCTCTAGCCTCGTGTGCCCTAATCAAATCCTTTCCTAACTTTTCCCATGATGCACTTGTAAGTGAACCACTAACCAAAACCCAAGGAGCGCAATGATCTACTCCATCTAAAAATGTTTTTAAATTTTTTTGATTTAATGCTCACACTGTTACTCTTCAACAGCTCTTTCAAAGCTGTGGCAATCGGGTGAGAGGAATTTACACCCATACCCTTGCCTTTTTTTTTTTTAACCAACGGGTTAGATCCACTCATCAGCAGATGCTTTGTTCTCTGCTTTTTTCTACAAGCAAAGTTTTCCTGCTTAACGCAGGTCTCACTATTTTCCTGTGAGACTTACCAGTTAACCCCCCTGATTACTGCAGTTCTGAATCTCCTTCAGATTCTTCTGCAGCAACTGACCAGGTCCTTTATTCGGCATGTACACTCTTTTTTCTTCTCTCTCCCTCTCCTCAGGGTCTAGCTCATCTTGAGATATATATAAATCTTTAAATTCATCTAGGACTGGGTGTAGTCCTGGCACTGGTTTTGAATTTTTCTTTTCCTTTTTCTTTTTCTTAGGCCTATCTTTTGTAATCCCTGCACCTCCATTTTCTGATGCACTATCCTGGCATATACTGAGAGCCTTATGTCCTAGCTGAATAATGTCCTCATATTTCCCATCCTTTAGGCAATAATAGATCATACGCCATAGCAGAAGGGTGCCTTGGGAAAGTGTTCCCTCAGTGTTGCGTTTCTCTAGATCCCTGCCAAGTTTTTCCCATAATGGAATAGTCAAACTGCCTGACACCCCGAATCATGGAGCACTGCTTTTGATATTTTCCAGCAACTGGCTTATGGCTCTGCGGGAAAGCTTTAGCCCTCGGCTACTCAATATAGCCTGAATAGGCTCATGGAACTCGGTCGTGGAGTTGGCAGACAATTTGTTCCCCATCTTGCGCTCTGATCTACGAGCGGCTTATTAGATCCGACACATGTTTGATTTATCGCACGGCCAGGGAAGGCACTCCTTGCCGGGTTGGTGGCACCACAGGACAACTAGGATAAAAAAAAAACTGCAGCAAAGATCTCAGGCTCTAGACCTCCCAGGAGCACCCGCATATCTGGACAGACTACTCACCGACGGTCCACTCCGTGTGTCGAGTTCTGAATCGGTCTTCCCTGCAGGGTGCAAAGAGTCCCGGGTTTTGGTGCCATTTGTGGCGAGCCACTTTCTGACCTGCAGAATGACGAGTCACCACATGCACGATTCTTCTCAGATCACACTTTATTGGAGTACAGCTCAGTTGAGGTAGAATGGTGGAAGAAAGACGCCGTGCCTGAAATGCAGCCTGCTTATATAGGGAAGCTGGGACACATGTAGCTATATGATTGGTGCTCAACGTAATGCCTCATTAGCATATGGTTGGTGATAGGTCCAAAGTAATGCCTCATTAGCATATAGCTGGTGAAAGGTGGTAAGGAGTGCCAAATTAGCATAATCAGGGATCACATCGGATAGGTCACTACTCAGCGCCTAATTAGCATCTGGGGAACATGATGCAATGTTCCAGCAAGTTGTGCAAAGGCCAACCACGCCCTACACTGGAGCATAATTACTCTCTCTGTAGCCAGACTCTTAAAAAAAAAACAAGTCTTTCCTTACCTGCCCCTTTGTCAGAGCTACCAATACAGAAGTGAGCCATTGCATCATTTAGCTATGTTCTGGTCTTGAGTTCTTGTGTGCAATGACATCTTTCTCTTTTTATGTTTTTTTTTTTTTTTTTTTTTTTTTTTTTTTTTTTTTTTTTTTTTTTTTTTTTTTTTTTTTTTTTTTTTTTTTTTTTTTTTTTTTTTAAAGTCCACTAATGAGTGAGTACATCCCCTGCTTATCTTTCTGGGTTTGTGATACCTCGCTCAGGAGGATATTCTCCATAACCATCCATTTGTCTGCAAATTTTAGAGTATCATTTTTTCTTACTGCTGAGTAGTACTCTATTGTGTAGATGTACCACAGTTTGTTAATCCATTTCTCAGTTGAGGGGCGTCTAGGTTGTTTCCAGGTTCTTGCTATTATGAATAATGCTGCTATGAACATAGTTGAGTTAATGCTTTTGGGATGTCAATGTGCGTCTTTAGGGTATATGCCCAGCAGTACAGGGTGATAGGTTTGAATCTATTTTCATTTTTCTGCACACTGCCATCCAGTTATGCCAACACCATTTGTTAAAGATCCTATCTTTTTTCCATTGAATATATTTGACTTCTTTGTCAAAAATCAGGTGTTCATAGGTATATGGGTAAATGTCTGGGTCTTCAATTTGATTCCATTGATCCACAAGTCTGTTCTTTATGCCAATATCAAGCTGTTTTTATTACTGTGGCTTTATAGTATAATTTGAAGTCAGGAATGGTGATGCCTCCTGAGGTTCTTTTGTTGAGCAAAATTAAAACAATACAAAAAAAAAAACAATGAATCAAAGATTTGGTTCTTTGAGATAGTTAACAAGATAGATAAACCCTTATCCAAACTAACCAAAAAGCAGAGAGAGAGAGAGAGTAACCAAATCAATAAAATCAGAAACAAAAAGGGGGACATAACAACAGACCCCCATGAAATCCAGAGAATTATCAGGTCATACTTTGAAAATCTATACTCCACAAAAACGACTGCATTCTTTTTTCTACTTCTGTTTTTGATTTGAGACAGAATCTTACTCTGTAGTATAGGCTATGCTAGAACTCACTGTATAGCTCAAGCTGGCCTCAAATATATAATGAACCTCCTTGTTTTATACAATCATGTGGTAAGCAAAGGGCCTACATACTCTTGTAAAAACACCGTGAAATAAATGGATTAAAACTCCTAAAAAAATGCTTTGGTAGTGTAAAAACCAGTTAAATGTTGGTGATTTCATGTAGCTGAATCTAGTTTTTCAATTGTTTTTTTTAAAAAAGTCAAACAATGTGAAGTATATTTCTATTTTTCTTATGCTTAAAGCTTAGCAGTCATTATCCAGTTTTACCACATGATTTTTAAATACTTATTAATTACTTACTTATTCGACAATATACTTGAAGAAACACAGTTTGTGAGTTAGAAAAGCTTATTCTGATTCCTGTTTTTATTGGCAGTATGAGTCAAGGTGACTATGAGTTCTCAGGATAGTGCTGGTGGCATGCTATATACGGGAGAAGGTTGGGGGGAGTACCGATGGGCTGTAACCACTGCACACATGTGAGTTTATATCATTATGTTATTTATCTGCTAGACTAATTGTGTGGGTAGAACACAGATGGTATTATAACTTCTATTGCACATGTAAGAAAGCCACACCTGTTACTGGTGCTCTCTGACTGTAGGTCTCTTTACTGGGAGGCTCATCCTTGGTGGTAGTCCAGTATAGTTTATAAAAAGAATTTCAAATTGAAATAAATAATAATAATAATACTTCTATTTCCTGAGCATGCATTGTATTTCAAGTACTATATTAAATGTCTTATCCTAGCACCACTTGCTGACATCATTATTATAATTATCCAGTTTCTGAATTGGAAAATTTAAGGTCAGAAATGCAATGACATTCTTAAGTCTACCTAGATAGCAGATAAAGGAGCTGGAACTCAGAGTTCAGGGAGGGCCTGGAATCCAGCTTGCACAGCTCCTCACAGAAAGCATGATTTGATTTTTCTAACCAGGAACATTACACAAGAATATTCACTGCCACACTAACACCAAAGGACAGATCATCCAGAAACATGCTGGGAATGTTGATTCTGAGGCCAGTGACCCACAAGTGAGGGGATCAGGTACCTAAGCCTGTTTCCACTGCAATGTCTCCAGTCTCCCAGGACAGTGACAGGCCTGGCAGCAGACACACACAGAGTCCAGAACAGGGTGAGCTGCTTAGCTCCCATCAAAAGGCAATTGCTCTCAGACCCACCAGTTGCTTTGATGTTTTCTGATGGGCTGGAGAAATTTGTATGACTTCTCAGCCCTGAATGGAGAAATAGGTGGCTGATTTGCATGCTTTATTTTTAGAATGCATGTGTTATCTTTTAATAGCAACAATGAGGAAGTATTGTGTCCTTATATTGGCAGGAGAAACACATGGCATTCATCTTTTAGAGGACACCCTCCCTGTGTACTGAATCCACAAGAGAACTTGTGTATTTGTTGGAATTAAATTACTACTCTCCCAAGTCTACTTCTGGATCCATCACTGTATCCTGTATCTTACAAGGATTTTTCTAAAAATTTGTACTATGTGGAACAGACATAAATTACAAATAACATCAAAAGCAGGTACTGTGACAAAACCATGTCAAGGAAAACATGACACCAAGGGTGATGAAACAGTCCTGTAACCCAGAATTAAGAAGGCTGCTTAAGTAGGAAGATTGAACGTTTGAAACCACAGACCATTGGCTACCTACCCAGACAATGATTAAAATATAAAAGAAAGAAGGAAAAATAGGAAGGGAGGGAGGGAGGATGGAAGGAAGGAGAAAGTGGAGCATTGCTTCCATCTGATAATTCTTGATAAAGGAGAGAGACAAGTGTTACAGGTGCAGTTCCTGTGTCAGTGCTGCCTCTGGCTCTTTTTATAGACAAGCATCTGCATCACACAGGGAGAAGCCCTATACATGCCCCTTTAACCAGTGGCTTCTTTGCATAATACTATTCCTAATTTCCTTCAGTCAAACACCTCTATCAAATCTCTAGGGAGAGCTATGTACGTTTTTATAATAAATGAGTATTTGTAGATGTGACCTATATCAGGTAACCATTATGCTATGAGATATTCATTGATCCTTGTTTTGGAATAAAATCATGGATCTTTTTTATCTCAGAGAATAAGATAAGCCATAGACTGGGAGAAAATATTGCAAAAAACATGTCCAATAAAGGACTATTGCTATGGGGTAATCCTTCCGTATACTGTGAATATGTATTACTCTTACTGGTAAATAATAAAGCTATTTGGTCTATAGCAAGGTAGGATAAAGTTAGGTAGGACCATCAATTTGAGGACTAAAATGAAGAAGAGTGGAGTTGGGAGAGGTGAGTGAGCCACCAAAGAAGTGAGATGCCAGAGGACCAGTAAAGTCATAGGCCAAGTGGCAATATGTAGATAATGGAACTAGGTTAATTTAAAAGTAAGAGCTACTTAATGATAAGCCTGAGCTATTGGCCAAACATTTTGGAATTAATATAAGCTTTCCAGAAAACTCTGCCTCTGTTTTCATGTAGCCATCCAGTGTGAGGCACATACATCCACACAAAGCCTGAGAAAGCTTAAAAAAGGAGTTCTAGACACACAAAAACAGAGCCAAGAGAAGCTTCATAGTTAATCTCTCTCATGCTGGCTGCAGTCTGGAGATGTGTCTCCTGACTGTCGAATTCTCATACTCTCACACAAGCCTCCATACAAAGAAGCAGCTCCCAGTGACTGCTGTGTGATGGATTTAGGGTTTTTGTTCATACAGACAAAAAGACCTCTAAATGGGTCATGATATGTTTGAAAAAAAACAAAACAAAACAAAAAAAACCAACAAAAAAGCACATAGGGTTAGGAGAAAGAAGAGAAAGTGTAGAAACAGGAAAGAGGCAGGATTTGAGTGCTCGTCAGGCTAAGGCAGGTGAGCTCCTCCTGGGGACTGGATAGCTGAGAGCTAAGAGTGAGGGACTAGCTCAGCTCTGCTTTTCTTGTCTTGCTCAGATGTCCCCTCTCACCATGTTACCCACACAGCAGGCATCATTCTGAGATGTGCCACTGGACATGGGTACAGCAGAACCTTCAGTATGGGGAAGGTGATAATGGCTAAGCCTGGAAAAATGCCCATTCAGGCACAAATACAGCATGAAGATCAATAACATTCTGGTTTATAAATGTGAACATTTCAATTAGACGTGCTCACTCTCACAGTCAGAGTAACGGTGGGGGATACATCTTTCACAGGTGAAGAGACATGAAGAATCTGGCAAAGCACAGGCATAGAGGCTGCCACAAACACTGAACAATCCAGGGCAAGTGTTTGCTTTGCAGTTTCTGACCCCTTAGTTCCTGTTCCACCCAAACGACCACAGAACTAGCTTAAGTCAATTGGTTTCTATTTTTTTCCCCTATCCCTGTATATCCCCATTCAAGGTCCCTTCCCCCTCCCGCCACATCAGGTCATTTTTTCTTCTCCACAACTCCCCATCCCCTCCCTGGGCAGGCTGTGGACAGTCCTATGGTCCCACTGATCCAATAAAGCTTAGTTCAGTCTCCCCTCCTGGCAAATCCAGTTTTGTCCCCCCTCCCTCAAGAGTGAGTCAGGTGTTCCTCTAGGTGGAGTGGTATCCGAAGGTTCAGTCCAGGGTGTTTCTGATCCCAAGCTGTTCAGTGGTTGTGGTTTGCAGCTTGGGCATGCTTGGCTTTTTTCTTGTGAGTTTGTTTAGAGACCACTAATGAGTGAGTACATCCCATGCTTATCTTTCTGGGTTTGTAATAGCTCACTCAGGAGGATATTCTCCAAATCCATCCATTTGCCTGCGAATTTTAGGATATCATTTTTCCTTACTGCTGAGTAGTATTTCATTGTATAGATTGTTAATCCATTCTTCAGTTGAGGGACATTTAGGTTGTTTCCAGGTTCTTGCTATTACGAATAATGCTGCTATGAACATAGTTGAGCTAATACCTTTGGAGTGTGAATGTGCCTCTTTAGGGTATACACCCAGAAGTGGTATTGCTGGGTCCTTGGGGAGATTGATTCTCAATTTTCTGAGAAACCTCCATATTGCATTCCAAAGTGGCTGAACAAGCTTACACTCCCACCAACAATGGAGAAGTGTTCCCCTTGTTCCACATCCTCTCCAACATAGGCTGTCATCTGTGCCTTTTATCTTAGCCAATCTAACAGGCGTTAGGTGGTATCTCAAAGTTGTTTTGATTTGCATTTCTCTGATGTCTAAAGATGAAGAGCACTTTCTCAGGTGCCTTTCAGCCATTTGTAGTCAATTGGTTTCTTATAGGACTTGGTGACTCATGGTGGCTGCTGACTTATAGAATATACTACCCTTTTCCAGGAACAAGAGCCCACCCATAGAATATAGCAGTTTGCAGGTCAGACTTTTATGAGAACCAGAAAAGAAGTTTAAAACCAAAAACAAACAAACAAACAACAACAACAACAACAACAAAATGAGCTGATAAATTTCTTGCCACATTTAGTGATATTTCTTCAGAGAACCACATTCCTGTAACAAATGTTGTGGGATATTCCTTAGGCTGCACTTGGCATTCCTTGAAGAATTCCCCTGGTTAAAAAAAAGAAATCAATTTACTGAAAAGAAACCTCCTCAGTCCCCTGAACACAGATTATATTGAGCTGCTTGGTAGATTGCCAACGAGCAAGTTTTTAACATAACGCACTCAGATATAGAAGAACTGAGTGCCAATGGACAGTGTTGGTGTCTTAAAGAACTGTCCACTAGTCCAAATTTTATGTGCCATGGCTCGGGCGTCTCCTGTGACAATGCACAGAGTGACACTCCCCACAATTCTTTGCAGTATTTAAAGATAATACTGGAAAGGAAGTAAACTTGGAGCAGCTTAGGGAATCCTTCTGCAGTGCATAAGACTTTGCACCTCTTTTGGAGTAAGCTTTTACTGTAATGTGTGTCTGTGTGTCCAAATCACTTCAGATTCTGTCAGTTCTCCAGATTTAATTGTCTCCTGGTTATAGTTATTAAGCTCTTTTTAATGGCTTCAACTATGTTTTCATAAATTATATTTATAAACTTGGTATTGCTCACTTTATAGGATAGGCACAGAGTAAGAGGAACCTTCATATTTGACTATGACAATGAAGAAATAAAGCTTCTGCTAGCAACTATCTTATTGGTGCTTAAAACTCTTTTTCTGAGCAACATTTTATAAAGTGAGTTCTATGTAAACTCATTGGAACTACAGTGTTGGGGCTTGTATTGAATACCATGGCTAAATTTCATGGTTAGAATAAATAAATGTTGTTTCAAAAGAAAGAGAGAATAAGTAAATAAGTAAACCAGAATTTCAAGCAAAGAAAACAGAACAAAACTTGGCAGTTGGTCAGTTGCAGAATTGAAGAATCGAGGGAGATCTGAGCTTAATGAATGGTTATACTGTTGAGAAAAGGTTTATAGACAAAGGGGTGGCCATTATCAGGGAAAGAGAGAGTTGGTTGTCTTAGCCACTGGTATCAATATTGGATATTGAATTTGAGAGTTCAGCTGGGAAATCATGTCCGGAACTCATGAGAGTGATGCGTGTGCAGATACAGGCTGTAAGTCACTTCTTTAATGGTGGTGGTTAAAGGAGGAAAACCAGACGTGCGTGCGTGTGTGCATGCGTGTGTGTGTGTGTGTGTGTGTGTGTGTGTGTGTGTGTGTGTGTGTGTGGTGTGTACAGTGTGTGTGGTGTGTGTATGTGTGTGGTGTTTGTGTATGTGGTGAGTGTGTGTGTGTGTGTGTGTGTGTGTGTGTGTGTGTGTGTGGTTTGGTGTGTGGTGTTTGTGTATATGGTGAGTATGTGGTGTGTTTGTGTGGTCTGTGTATGTGTTGTGTGTATGTATGTTGTGTGTGTGGTGTGTGCATGTGTTGTGTGTATGTGTAGTGTGTGTGTTGTGTATATGTGTAGTGTGTGTAGAAATGATTTGTTGACCTGTATGTCTGAGCACTATGTAAGAGCTTGGAGCCTGTGGAAGCCAAAAATAGGTATTGGATCTCCTGGAACTTAAGTTGCAGATTGTTGAGTCATTATGTGGAAGCTGAGAACTGAACCTCCATCTATTTCATGAGCAGCTAATGCTCTTAACCACTAAGTAATCTCTCTAGCTCAGTTTTCATCTTTTAAACAGTTAGATTGTTTCTTTATGTAGGAGTTAGTTCTATCTAGTAGGTCCTGGGGACTGAACTCAGGCTGTCAAATTGGCAAAATAATCTTTTCCCACTGAGCCAGCTCACATGCCTTGTTTTTTTTTTTTTTTTTAACCATTTCTAAATATCCACTTCAAGGACACTAACATGTTACCATGTTTCCCAGCTGTCAAGGTATTCATTTCCAGAACTTTTCATCACTTCCAATCACTATCTTCTCTTCCCCATTCTCCTAGTAATCTTCATTCTCCTTACTGCCTTTATGATTCTATTTCAGAAATTTCATCTAAATGTAGTCATTATTATAACTACTCTTTGGTCGATGTGGTTATGTCTACTATCCTGATACTCTCAATATTTACTGATGTTACAGCATGTATAAGGACTCCACTATTTTTAAATAATCAATATTCTAGTATGTGTACATAACAAATATTGTTTATCCATTGTTTTCAAACAAAATTTGGGTAATTTGTGCAATGATCACTGGTGTAAAAGCATCTAAAAAATCTGGCTCCAGTTATTTTGTGTATGTAATCAACAGTGAATTTTCTGGGTCTTAAAAGTAAGCTTATATATTTTTTTTAGTAACTGCCAAACACTTATTTACAAAAAAGTCACCTTGAGCAAGGGGCTTGCAGATTAGAGGCATTTTTCTTTCATGGATCTCTAAGATATAGTAAATTACAACTTAAAATGTAACTTTGGCTCCTACTGGCTAGTGAGCTCTAGGGACCCACCTCTTTAGACTGGGAGTACAAGTGTAGTGTGTCTGTCTGTTTACACAATTGAGGGCATAGGACCTGAGATCTTTAGGTTTATGTAGTATGGAAGTACTTTCTACCATCTCAGCCACAGCCTCTCTTCTGTATGTTAGGTTTCTGCTCTGTTAGCCAGATTCACCTGCTTACTCCGCTAAAGGGGAGTTATTCATGTTCCTTCTGTTTCATAGTGACACTGTGTTTAACCTCTCTGAAATGCAGATTCCTTAATTGAGAAATGAAGGTAACTCTTTTGTTCTTAGAGTTAATGAGGCAACTAAGTTTGTAAAAGACTGAGCAGTGTTCTGAGAACCCAGTTAGAGGCCAGTAAATGTTAGCCAAGTATCAATGTTGTTAATATTATGCTGGGAGCTGAGCTTTGTGTGTGTGTGTGTGTGTGTGAGAGAGAGAGAGAGAGGGGGGGGGGAGACGGAGGGAGGGAGAGAAAGAGGTATATCTGTATACCATGTGTATGCAGTGTGTCCTCAAAGACCAGAGGAGAGGGTGCTGGGTCCCCTTGAGACTGGAGTTACAGATGGCCATGAATTTCCAGGTGGATGCTAGCAATCAAATCCCAGGTCTTTTGGAAGAGTAGTCAGTACTCTTAACTGTGAGACATCTCCTGTTCTGGGAATTATGTGTTATAATTTTCTGTCTCTTTCACATCTTTGAACCTAATGTGGAATTATAACAAATACAGAAGAAAATTAAAAGGTTGAAATGGTTGTGCCCCAATAATCTTTATTGAAATTGTTAATGCTAATGTTCTCTGAGACACCAGGAAGTAACTGCTTTAAATATTACAGTGTAGTATGCAATAATATTAGCAAAGGAGTCTCCTGTCTGTTCCCTTCATAAACAAGGAGAGCAGTCTTTATCAGGAAGCTGTCTGAGTAAACTGTGAAAAAAGGAACAGAGAGGAAAACAAGAAGCCACATGTTAGGACAAGTGACACAGGCCAAATGCCCAAACATGCCCCCATCAGAAGGCTGGAGAAGAGGCAGGAAGGAGAACTCCCCTGGGGTCAGCAGCCCTTCCACTGTGTTTTGGTGAGAGACACTAGACATACTGGCCACACAAAAGCTCCTTACAAAATAGGTGTGAGCTGTTTCACCCACCTTGCCTCTCAGTGCAGCTGCCACTGCCCCTAAGGCTCATGACTAAGCTACCACTGCCCATAGGCTGGAGGCTCATGTGTCAGCAGATTGTGAGTTCCAAAACAGGAAACAGCAGTGCCCTGGCCAGCAGGGTCTTCAACGTGGACCTCAAGTAGGGTGGACAAATGAAGGGACAAGAAACACAAGGAACAAGAGCAAGACAGGAGTTCTGATCAACCATCGACACTTTATTTTTCAGCCAGCAGTTACATAGAAACTCAAATGGGGGGAAGTGCATGTAGACATATGAGGGGGGCATTCCACGGTTAAAAGGTGTTTTGCTAAACAGGCTGTGTTACTATGGAACCAAAAGGCAGTCACCTGTTGTCTGGGAAGAGACTTGACTTATAGTAAAAGGAAACTGTCCAAACTCATGGCATTGCTTAAGACAGTGGGGGCCTTAGCCCCTCGGCTCCTGGCATCTCAACTCTTATTATTTGTTTTTAGGTCCAGTTGTGAAGTTTCCACCTGAGGGTGGTGAGCCTTAACCAGGGAGGGGAAGCATTGCCCTGATCCCCCCAGGATAAACACGACAGATGTCGTTTTCAGGAAGGAAGGGCCTAGGCATTTCTCTTTATTGCTGCAAAGCTAAGGAATGTCTTTAGACGTCAATCAGGGTTACTTCACAGGGGATTCAGGGTCCTGCAAGAGGCATCAACAGAGAATACATAGATGATTTCCACCATTCATCTGTGGCTGCAGAAAATCTCTGTGTAAATCAAGACTAAGTTTATGAAGCTTATTCACTTGTGTCTCTACTATCCCAGATTCATTAGCAGAGTAACAACACTCTTCCCAAAAACAAACAGGTTCTGCCTTTTACTGCTGTGAAATTTCAAAGACCTCAGAGGTTTTGCAGGGTTACCTGAGCAAGGGAAGTATCAGTCTCTGCAAGGAGGATAGGGATTCTGCAGAGGCCTCTATGGCCAACTGAAGTTGTTGAGACAAATGGGCTGTAGTTATGAGGAAGTGGCTCAAGGCATCACCAGCCAAGGCAGCAACCAGCAAGGTGGCAAAGGAGACACTGGCCACAAGTGGCAAAAAGACTGCCCTTAGGACATATCAGTGATAGCAGTGGGCTGTCCCACCCCCAAAATTTAGCAGAAGTGCGAAGTGTTAACTGCGGCATCAGGGTTATAGGCAGGCAAAGTAGCTCTTGAGAAATGGGAACAGTCAAATTTTTATAAAAGGTGCCATTACACTATAAGAAAAATCCTGCAGGGGCAAAGGGTGTAGAGGGTGGACTAGTCACATGACACAGTAAGGAGGAGGCATTTAAAAAGCAAAATAAAAACTGAGAATGACCTGGGTCAAGAAATAAGGAGATATCAGGGATGGGAGAAAACCCCAGATGATTGTTCATGATGGAGAAATTAAAGGACATCTGTTGTAAATGGTTCTGACCCAGACTTTCCAGGCCTGGACTTCACTCTTGGCCTGGCTTAGCTTCAAATAATCACACACAGGCTTATATTATTTTTATGCTGATTGACCTAAGGCCGATCATATAACTAGCTCCTTCATCTGAAATCAACCCGTCTTATTCAGCTGTGCGGCTCAGTCCCTTTTCTCAGAGTAGTATTTCCTCTGCATCTCCTGGCAGCTCCAGTGACTTTGGCATCTGTATCTGGTGTCTGTGTCTGCTCTGAGATGTTCCGAAGATTTTTTAGCCTGGTAGCCCCGCCCACACTTCATGTTTGCCTTTGGCCAGTCAGCTCTTTATTAAACCCAAAGGTAGGACAAATATTTGCATTGCCAGCATAATCCCACTATAGGCACTAGGAGAGGTACTGCTGTTGGGGAGGGGGCACATCGCAATGCCACACGGAGAAAATAAGCAGAAACATTACCAACACTAGTAACACTGGCAAGCATGAGGCCTTCTCTAAGAAGTGAAAGCCAAGAAAAAGGATGGGCCAAGGAGGACAATTGTGACATTAATTCCTCCTCCCTCTGCAATATATTAACATGACCTGAAGACTGAAGCTGAATGTAGGAACAACATATATAAATCTTACTACTGGGCCATTTAGCATGCCTGGTCATAAACATGGTTCCTTGAACAGTGCCGGTCTAGTGTGAGTCCCAAGGATCTCAGATAACCAATGTGAACCCAGATGCAGAGCAATAGAATTTATGTCCACTTCAAGCATTATGACCAAATATTTAGCCTCTGGCAGGAAGTCAGGCATCATGAATATTGAAGGAGGAATAGGGGCATCCCACATCTCCTCAATCCATCTATCCTTACTAAAGAATTGAGTCTGATCAAACAAAAAACAAAGTACAGGAGCTATTTTTTCAGGCTGGGCCTGAAAATCAGCAAAATTCAACAAAACAGGTTTCTGGCATCCCATGGGGGGCAGCAATCAGCAGTGGCCAACAGGTGCCAAAAATCTTAGTCTTGGCATAAATAATATAATTCTCCATTAAGAAAAAGCACCATGCAAAGGCGAAGCTGGCAGATGGCCCCCTATCCTCGTGGGACAGGGCAAGGTTCCACAGGGTCCAGAGTGTCCAGAAGAGTCCTCTCCAAGCATTTGTTGTTGTTATCATCTGTAAAGAAGAAAAATAGTCCTCAGGGAGGAATTCATTCCCTGGGTTTAGGGTTATCATGATTGATGTCTACTTGTTTTAACAGGCATTCAGGCAGCCATCTAGGTGCTTCTCTTGGGTGTCATAGACACAAGCTGATCCTTGACCCCATATTAGTACTGGGCCAGGCCCTTTCCATGGAAATGCCAGTGGATCTTTCCACAAAACAGTTGCATGTCCTTTTTGTGTATTAGGATGCCAAAGGTGATTAGCTGCCAATCTTCCATCCTTGTCCAAGGTAAGGAAGTTAAGGACAAACAGGGCATGACTGAGAATATTCCTAGGGCATCTTTTGGTGGGGTGGAAGTCCTCCTTTTTGAGTTTCTGAAGAGTAGCTTTAAGGGTCTGATGGGCTCATTCAACAATGCCTTGATCCTGAGAGTTGTAGGGAATACCTGTAGCATGTTTTATCTGGAGCTGATTGTAAAAGTGGTGAAATTTTTTTTCCTGTAAATCCTGAATTGTTATCACTCTGGGAAGAGCCTTGACTTACAGTAAAAGGAAAGAACAATACTCAATTTCATTTGGAATAACAGAAAAGCCAGGATTGCCAAAACAACTTTGCTCAACAAAAGAACCTTAGGAGGCATTACCATCCCCGACTTGAAGTTATACTATAGAGCTACAGTAATGAAAACAGCCTGGTACTGGCATAAAAGCAGACTTGTAGATCAATGGAATCAAATTGAAGATCCCGATATAAACCCAAAAACATGAACACCTGATCTTTGACAAAGAAGCCCGAAATACTCAGTGGAAAAAAGATAGTATCTTTAATAAATGGTGTTGGCAGAGCTGGACGGTAGTGTGTAGAAAAATGCACATAGATCCAAGCCTATCACCCTGCACAAAACTCAAATCCAAGTGGATCAAAGACCTCAACATAAACCCAGCCATATTGAACCTGATAGAAAAGAAGGTGGGAAATACCTTCCAATGCATTGGCACAGGTGACCACTTCCTAAATATAACACCAGTAGCACAGACACTAAGAACAACAATCAATAAGTGGGATCTCCTGAAGCTAGGAAGCTCCTGCAAAGCTAAGGACACTGTCAAAGGACAAAACGACAGCCTACAGAATGGGAAAAGATTTTCACCAACCCTACAAGTGACAGAGGACTGATCTCTAAAATATATAAAGAACACAGGAAACTAGAGCCTAAAACCTTGAATCACCCAATCAAAAAATGGGGTTCAGAACTAAAAAGGGAATTCTCAGCAGAAGAATTACAAATGGCTGAAAGGCACCTGAAAAAGTGCTCATCATCTTTAGCCATCAGAGAAATGCAAATCAAAACAACTTTGAGATACCACCTGACACCTGTTAGATTGGCTAAGATAAAAGACACAGAGGACAGCCTATGCTGGAGAGGATGCAGAGCAAAGGGAGCACTCCTCCATTGTTGGTAGGAGTGTAAGCTTGTTCAGCCACTTTGGAATGCAATATGGAGGTTTCTCAGAAAATTGAGAATCAATCTCCCCAAGGACCCAGCAATACCACTTCTGGGTGTATACCCTAAAGAGGCACATTCACACTCCAAAGGCATTAGCTCAACTATGTTCATAGCAGCATTATTTGTAATAGCAAGAACCTGGAAACAACCTAGATGCTCCTCAACTGAAGAATGGATTAACAAACTATGGTACATCTATGCAATGGAGTACTACTCAGCAGTAAGAAAAAAATGATATCCTAAAATTTGCAGGCAAATGGATGGATTTGGAGAATATCCTCCTGAGCGAGGTATCACAAACTCAGAAAGATAAGCAGGGGATGTACTCACCCATTAGTGGACTTTAAACAAAAAGCTAAGCATGTCCAAGCTGCAAACCATACCCACTGACCAGCTTGGGATCTGAAACACCTTGGACTGGCACCTTGAAGCCCATTCCCTCCAGAGGAACACCAGACCCAGTCTTGATGTTGGGATGAGGAAAGTGGATCTGCCTGGAGTGGATGCTGAACTAAGCCACCTTGGGACCTTGGGACCTCCTGCCATTGCTGGGAAGGAGACAAACTGATGGAGAGAAGAGAGAGCGACTGGGAGAGGCAGGAGGGGGAAGGGAGCCTGAACAAGGGCATCCAATAGATAAAAAATATGACTTTTTTCATAATAATAATAATAATAAAAAGGAAACTGCCCAAATTCATAGCATTGCTTAAGACAATGGCGGCCTTAGCCCCTGGGCTCCCAGCACAGCAGGAGAAAGTAACGGGAAAGGGGAAGTGAGAGGAAACTGAGGAAAAGGATGGTTTGCATGAGCATAGCCCCAGCTCAGAATTCCTCTGCTGTGACACTTTCTCCAGCATCAGAGCAAGAAGGCAAAACAATGCTGCTAACACTTGTACTTCTCCCACCCAACTATAACATGTCAAAAATTTGAGCCTCTTATAACCAAACTTATCTCCACTCGAGGAGCGCCAGAACATGTGAGTGGGGCTAAGTATTTGCCTGTTAGTTCTGGTTTTACAGGTTGTCCTTCAGGAAGAAAAGGACATGACTGCCCTTGTTCCAGTGCAAACTCTAAAGCTGGACACCACTTGGAATGTCTGGTCTCTTTCAGGTGAACTTCCAAGAAATCACCCTCTGCACCAGTTTGGATTTTATTAGAAAATAATCAGCAGTGGAATGTAGATGATAGTCCCATATGGCAAACAATTTAAAAATTCAAAATCAATGCTCAATTCTAAGTAAATAGACATTTCATTGATTAGATTTTGCATCCTGCCTTGTTGCTTGGATTTTCCTATTTTTGTTTGCTTACAGCCTTAAACTTTTACCTATTAAAACAGCCAGGTGTGGTGGCACACACCTAAACCCAGCACTCAGGAGGCAGTAGCAGGCAGATCTCTGTGAGTTCCAGGACAGCCTGGGCTGCACAGAGAAACCCTGTCTCATGGGAAAAAAGCTAAGCAGAGGACAATTTATTCATGGTCTCTGTTGTGTCTTCCAGTCATTTTTAAGCAGACCAGAAGAGATCTGCAGTCACTCCGATGCCCAAGCTGTGTAAGCCAATGAAGGTCTCACATGTCCATTGCTTGCTGTTAGCTAAGCTACTATGAGTTGGATTTGAGGACACTTCAGCTGACTAGGTCCTGCATGATATGGGAAGGCATTACTTCATTTACCAAAACCCACTGGGCTGGGATTTGAATCCAGGCTGGATTATCTGTAAATACCACCCTCTGTCTAATATCCTGCGCTGTCAATCACTCATTAATTAGGTAGCCCATTCTGATTCTGCATTCATGTATGGTGTGTGCTATGTCAGTCATGATGTTACATTACACAGACAAGAGACAGAGTTCTGATGCTTTTTGTCTGGCATTGTAGTGCTCAGAGGTGTGGTAATGAATAGATGACTGCATAGTTTCATCAGCAGAATTACTGCCTGTTTCTATTCTTTCTGTAACCAGTCTAGTAGGTTGGCTACCTACTCTTGGTAACTATGACACAGTATGCCATGAGGGCCAAAGGACACGGGATAACATCCCTTCTCTGAGTGTCTGCATGACTTTTAGATTTACTCACATACTGACCCAATAGGCATAAAGCACAGGCCAGGTCATCTGGTCCTATGCAGTGCAGAAGGCCTGGGCAATGTCAAGAGTAATACACGGAATCTTTCCCCAGCAGCCAGAGCATGGGGCTGGAGAGATGGCTCGGTGGTTAAGAGTGCTTGCTGTCCTTCCAGAGGCGTTGGGCTCCCAGCACCCATGTGGATGGCTCACAACCATTTATAACTCTAGCTCCAGGAGATCCAATGACCTTTTCTGTCACACACATACACACACACACACACACACACACACACACACACACACACACACACACACCCCAAACAGATTTTTAAAAAGAAGCTGGAAATTTAACGGAAAATGACAGAATGAGCATGCAATGTAGTCTGTGGAAGGGAGTTTCAGGTGAAGATTGGAACATTCAGCTCAGTGGCTGATACTCTGAGGACAGAGAAAGCAAAGCCTGTCTGTCAGTCACTCCTGATCAACATAAGAGGTGATTTGGTGCCTTGTGTAAGGAATTCAGTTCTTAAGGCTGACAAATCAGAACATAATTGTCATCATCAGGCAGATCAAGTGTAGTGGGGCTCATGAATAACTCAATGCCTCTTACCTGGGGTGTTGTTGGGTGCATTAAGTTCATGGGATGAGGTCAGAGGCTGGCTCCTCAAGGCTCAATCTTCAACAGGCTGTCTCAGTGTGCCGAGGTCAGTTAGAAGGACCTGTACAGTATATGCTTCCATATCTAAGTTCACTCAGTGTCACTTCCCAGAAATCTTTGTCTTTGGTCTCATGACCTGCTAATCCCCCAGATCTGGGAGCTTTCAGCTCCTGAAATCTGTGAGTATTCTTCCCTGTGACCACTTTACTTCCCCTCCAGACCAAGTGTGCCCTCTGTGAGGCAGGCTTATTGTTAGAGGCCATCCAGGCATGAGTTCTTTTGCCCTGGTGGGTGAAACGGTAGCAGCATCACTGTGCTCTTTGCCATCATTATATTACAGACAAGGAAGATGACAGTAACCAGTTAGGAAGTGGTTGAGATCAGTTGTGAGCTTAGTCCAAAACAAAACCAATGTGCGCGCGCACGCGTGCATGTGTGTGTGTGAGTGTGTGTGTGTGTGTACCCATGCACCTAGAGGGCAAAGGTCAATGTCTGGTGTCTTTCTCAGTCTGTCTTCACCTTACCTTTTGAGACAAGACTTATCACTAAACCTGGAACTAATTGATTCTGCTGGACTGTCCAACTCAAAGCATCCCAGGGAGTCTCTATTCTGCCTTCCAAGGATTAGAATTACAGATGCATGTTGATGAGCCTGGCTTTTAAAGTGCTTGCTGGGATCTGAACTCATGTTCTTGTGCTTGCACAAGAAACAATTTACCCACTGAACCATCTCCTTAACTCCATAAATCTATGTTCTTAATTATTAAGACTATTTTCTCATCTCTCTAAAATTATATAAATTTAAGATACATATGTGCATGAAAATTACAGTTTTGGGTTGGGCATAACATTTCCAAATATGGCTGTAGGAGACCATAAGATGCTACCTAATTTGATCTTGTTAGCATATGGATCAATTTGAGCTGATGATTTATGGAAACAGCAGACTCTTGAGAAGTTAAAGGGAGAAGTTACCCAGCTCAATGTGTGTCTTTAGAAGAAACCTTCATCTGTAAAATTGGTCTGGTATCTGCACCAGAAAGAGAAGAATCTTCACATCATTGAAAAATCTTATCAGTGGGGAAGATGGACAGACCTGCTTTGCCACCTTTGCCACGGCACAAAACTACCTCCTGTTGACACACTTGTGTCCCTGCTGTCCTGATTTGCACTCAGGATCTGCTGTTGTTAACCTTGAGGGTGTTTTCTCTAGTTAATCTATCCTTTTCCAAGTGGCTCTTCACCAAGGAAGCACTGTGAAAGGTAGGGAGAAACTTACATTTTCCCCTTCTATAAAGTACAAGTATTCTTTTAACAAATGAAAAAAAAGTGGCCAAGAAACATGAAAGGAAAATAACTAATTATGAAGAGAGTATTTTCAATTACAACATGTATAAATGTCAAGAAAGCCTTCTACATATTAATATTTTTTTATAATGAATAAAGACATTTTTTACTCATGTATACCCTTGTTGAAATCCCTTCCTCCTCCTACTCCTCCTAGTCACTCTCTCTTCTCCCCATCTCCTTATCTCCTCCTCAGCAAGGGCAGGAGGTCCCAAGGTCCCAAGGTGGCTTACTTCAACATCCACTCCAGGTAGATCCACTTTCTTCACACCAACATCAAGACTAGGTCAGGTGTTCCTCTAGAGGGAATGGGCTCCAAGGTGCTTCGGATTCCAAGCTGTTCAGTGGCTGTGGTTTCCAGCTTGGGAATGCTTAGCTTTTTGTTTAAAGCTCATTAATGAGTGAGTACATCCCTTGCTTATCTTTCTCGGTTTGTGATACCTTGCTCAGGAGGATATTCTCCAAATCTATTTGCCTGCGAATTTTAGGATATCATTTTTTCATACTGCTGAGTAGTATTCCATTGTGTAGATGTACCACAGTTTGTTAATCCATTCTTCAGTTGAGGAGCTTCTAGGTTGTTTCCAGGTTCTTGCTATTACAAATAATGCTGCTATGAACATAGTTGAGCTAATGCCTTTGGAGTGTGAATGTGCCTCTTTAGGGTATACACCCAGAAGTGGTATTGCTGGGACTTTGGGGAGAGTGATTCCCAGTTTTTTGAGAAACCACTATATTGCATTCCAAAGTGGCTGAACAAGCTTACACTCCTACCAACAATAGAGGAGTGTTCCCCTTGCTCCGCATCCTCTCCAGCATAGGCTGTCCTCTGTGTCTTTTATCTTAGCCAGTCTAACAGGTGTTAGGTGGTATCTCAAAGTTGTTTTGATTTGCATTTCTCTGATGGCTAAAGATGATGAGCACTTTTTCATGTGCCTTTCAGCCATTTGTAATTCTTCTGCTGATAATTCCCTTTTTAGATCTGAGCCCAATTTTTTTGATTGGGTTATTCAAGGTTTTGGGTTCTAGTTTCTTGAGTTCTCTATATATTTTAGAGATCAGTTCTCTGTCACTTGTTGGTGACAAGTGTCACAGGGTTGGTGAAAATCTTTTCCCATTGTATAGGTTGTCCTTTGTTTTATTATCTGTGTCCCTAGCTTTACAGAAGCTTCTCAGTTTCAGGAGGTCCCACTTATTGATTGTTGTTCTTAGTGTCTGTGCCACTGGTATTATATTTAGGAAGTGGTCACCTGTGCCAATGCATTGGATGGTATTTCCCACTTTCTTTTCTATCAGGTTCAATGTGGCTGGGTTTATGTTGAGGTCTTTGATCCACTTGGATTTGAGTTTTGTGCAGGGTGACAGGCTTGGATCTATGTGCATTTTTCTGCACACTACTGTCCTGCTATGCCAATACCATTTGTTAAAGATACTACCTTTTTTCCACTGAGTATTTCTGGCCTCTTTTTTTTTTTTCATCAGAAATCTAGCTTTTCTTTTTTTTTCTTTTTTTTGATTTTTTTCCTTCTTTATTTTGTATTTAACAAAAAAACAGTAACATGAATTTAAAATGAGGAAAAGTTAACAATAACTATAAAGAGGATAAGAATCATAAGCATGGCTTATCAAGGGTGGTAATGCAAATAAGATTGCTACACATATATTTACTATGTGTTCAGCTTTCCCTCTGAAAAATTTTTTTTCCATCCCTGTATATCCTTATTCAAGGTCCCTTCCCCCTCCCACCACATCTTGTCATTTTTCTTCTCTGCAACTCCCCATCCCCTCCCTGGGCAGGGAGCAGACAGTCCCATGGTCCCACTGACCCAATAATGCTTGGATCAGTCTCCACTCCTGGCCAAATCCAGTTTTGTCCCCCCTCCCTCAAGAGTGAGTCTGGTATTCCTATAGTTGGAGTGGGGTTTGAAGGGTCAGTCCAGGGTGTTTCTGATCCCAAGCTGTTCAGTGGTTGTGGTTTGCTGCTTGGGCATGTTTGGCTTTTTTTCTTGTTTGTTTGTTTAGAGACCACTAGTGAGTGAGAACATCCCCTGCTTATCTCTCTGAGATTGTGATACCTCGCTTAGGAGGATATTCTCCAAATCCATCCATTTGCCTGCGAATTTTAGGATATCATAGTATTCCATTGTGTAGATGTACCACAGTTTGTTAATCCATTCTTCAGTTGAGGAGCATCTAGGTTGTTTCCAGGTTCTTGCTATTACAAATAATGCTGCTATGAACATAGTTGAGCTAATGCCTTTGGAGTGTGAATGTGCCTCTTTAGGGTGTACACCCAGAAGTGGTATTGCTGGGACTTTGGGGAGATTGATTCTCAATTTTCTGAGGAACCTCCATATTGCATTCCAAAGTGGCTGAACAAGCTTACACTCCCACCATCAATGGAGGAGTGTTCCCCTTGCTCCGCATCCTCTCCAACATAGGCTGTCATCTGTGCCTTTTATCTTAGCCAATCTAACAGGTGTTAGGTGGTATCTCAAAGTTGTTTTGATTTGCATTTCTCTGATGGCTAAAGATGAAGAGCACTTTTTCAAGTGCCTTTCAGCCATTCATAGTTCCTCTGCTGAGAATTCCCTTTTTAGATCTGTAACCCATTTTTTGATAGGGTTATTCAAGGTTTTGGGCTCTAAATTCTTGAGCTCTTTATATACCTTAGAGATCAGTCGTCTATCACTTGTGGGGTTGGTGAAAATCTTTTCCCATCCTGTACACTGTCATTTTGTCCTATTGACAGTGTCCTTGGCTTTGCAGAAGCTTCCCAGCTTCAGGAGATCTCACTTATTGATTGTTGGTCTTAGTGCCTGTGCCACTGGTATTATATTTAGGAAGTGGTGGCCTGTGCCAATTTGTAGAAGTATATTTCCCACTTTCTTTTCTATCAAGTTCAAAGTGGTTGAGTTTAAGCTGAGGTCTTTGATCCACCTGGATTTGG
>PVIH01015230.1:23816-50580 GCA_004025045.1 Sigmodon hispidus
ACAGGCTCGGATCTATTTGCATTTTTCTACACACTTCCATCCAGCTATGCCAACACCATTTGTTAAATATACTGTCTTTTTTCCATTGAATGTTTTGGGCCTCTTTGTCAAAGATCAGGTGTTCATAGGTTTTTGGGTTAATGTCTGGATCCTCAATTCTATTCCATTGGTCCACAAGTCTGTTTTTATGCCAGTACCAAACTGTTTTTATTACTGTAGTTCTATAGTATAGCTTGAAGTCAGGGATGGTGATACCTCGTGAGGTTCTTTTGTTGAGTAAAATTGTTTTGGCAATTCTGGCTTTCCTGTTATTCCAAATGAAATTGAGTATTGTTCTTCAAAGGTCCAAAAAATATTGTGTTGGGATTTTGATAGGCAGTGCATTGAATCTGTAGACTGCCTTTGGTAGAATTGCCATTTTTACTATGTTGATCCTACCAATCCAGGAACATGGGAGAGCTTTCCATTTTCTGATATCCTCTTCAATTTCTTTCTTCAGTGATTTAAAATTTTTGTCTAATAGGTCTGTTACTTCTTTGGTTATAGTTACTCCAAGGTATTTAATACTATTTGCAGCTAATATGAAAAGTAATGTTTTCTTTATTTCTTTTTCAGCTCTTCTATCTTTAGTGTATAGAAGGGCTATTGATTTATTTGAGTTTATCTTGTATCCTGCTACATTGCTGAAGGTGTTTATCAGCTGTAGCAGTTCCTTGGAAGAATTTTGTGGGTCACTTATGTGTACAATCATATCATCTGCAAATAGAGAAAGCTTCACTTCTTCTTTTCCAATTTGTATCCCCTTAATCTCTTTTCGTTCCCTTATTGTTTTAGTTAAAACTTCGAGAACTATATTGAATAGATAAGGGGAAAGAGGACATCCTTGTCTAGTTCCTGACTTTAGTGGGATTGCTTTGAGTTTTTCTCCATTAAGTTTGATACTGGCTGTCGACTTCTTGTAAATCGCCTTAATTATATTTAGGTATTCTCCCTGTATTCCTGATCTCTCCAGGGCTTTAATCATAAAGGAGTGTTGGATTTTGTCAAAGGCTTTTTCAGCATCTAAGGATATGATCATGTGGTTTTGTTCCTTTAGTTTGTTTATATGATGGATAACATTTACAGTTTTTCATATGTTAAACCAGCCCTGCATTTCTGGGATAAAGCCTACTTGGTCATGGTGGATGATATCTTTTATGCATTGTTGTATATGGTTTGCCAAAATTTTGTTGAGAATTTTTGCATCAATATTCATAAGGGAAATTGGTCTGTAATTCTCCTTCTTTGTTGTGTCTTTGAGTGCCTTGGGTATTAGGGTGATTGTGGCCTCATAAAAGGAATTTGGCAATATTCCTTCAGTTTCTACTGTGTGAAATAGTTTGAGGAGTAATGGTAGTAATTCTTTTTTGAATGTCTGGTAGAATTTGGCACTGAAACCATCTGGACCAGGGCTTTTATTTTTGGGGAGGTTTTTAATGACAGCTTCAATTTCCTTAAGGGTTCTAGGCCTGTTTAGGTAATTAATCTGATCTTCATTTAATTTTGGTAGATGGTACCTGTCCAGAAAGCTGTCCATTTCTTCTAGGTTTTCTATTCTTGTGGAATACAGATTTTCAAAATATGATCTGATAATTCTCTGTATTTCCTGGGGTCTGTTGTTATGTCCCCCTTTTCATTTCTGATTTTGTTGATTTGGACACTCTCTCTCTCTGTTTTTTGATTAGTTTGGCTAAGGGCTTATCTATCTTGTTAACTTTCTCAAAGAACCATCTCTTAGATTCATTGATTCTTTGTATTGTTCTTTTTGTTTCAATTGTATTGATTTCAGCTCTAAGTTTGATTATTTCCCGCCATCTACTCCTTCTAGGTGAATTTTCTTCTAATTGTTCTAAGTTTTTTAGCTGTGCTGTTAGTTCCCTAGTGTGGCATTTCTCTAGATTTTTCATATAGGCATCTAGTGCTATGAATTTTCCTCTTAAGACTGCTTTCATGTGTCCCATAAGTTTGGGTACATTGTGGATTAATTTTCATTAAATCCTAGGAAGACTTGGATTTCTTTCCTAATTTTTTCCTTGACTCAGAGGTGGTTCAGCTGATTGATGTTTAGTTTCCATGGGTTGGTAGGCTTTCTGTGATTTTTGATATTGTTGAACTCTAACTTTAGGCTCTGGTGGTCTGATATGATACCAGGGATTATTTCCATTTTTTGTATCTATTCATATTCACTTTATGATCAATTACATGGTCAATTTTAGAGAAAGCTCCATGTGGTGCTAAGAAGTATGTATATTCCTTTGAGTTTGGGTAGAAGCTTCTGTAAATATGTATTAAATCTATTTGCATCATAACCTCTATTAGACTCCTTATTTCTCTGTTGGGTCTCTGTCTGGTTGACCTATCCACTGGTGAAAGTGGGGTATTAAAGTCTCCCACTATTAGGTTGTGAGAATTGATGTGGGATTTGAGCTTTAGCAGTGTTTCTTTTACATAGGTAGGTGCCCTTATATTAGGGGCATAAATATTCAGGATTGAAATTTCCTCTTGACCAATATTTCCTGAGAAAAATAAGTAATGTCCGTCCTGGTCTCTTTTAATTAATTTAGTTTGACATCTATTTTGTTAGATATTAGGATGGCCACCCAAACTTGTTTCTTAGGGTCATTTGATTGGAAAATCTTTTCCTAACCCTTTACTCTGAGCCTGTGTCTGTCTTTAAGGTTGAGGTGTGTTTCTTGTATGCAGCAGAAGGATGGCTTCTGTTTTTGTGTCCAACATGTTAGTGTGTCTTTTTATAGGTGAATTGAATCCATTGATATTAAGGGATATTAGTGACCACTGATTGATATTTCCTGTTATGTTTGGTGGTAGCTTGTATGTTTTTCCTTTCTTTGGGCTTTCCTTTTGTGGGATTATCGATTAGTTTTGGTTTTATAAGTGCATCTCGGATCCTTAGGTTGGAGTTTTTCCTCTAATTCTTTCTGAAAGGCTGGATTTGTACATTGGTATTGTTTCAGTCTGACTTTGTCATGAAATACCTTGCTTAGTCCATCTAAGGTGATTGCTAGTTTCACTGGGTACAGTAGTCTAGGTTCGAAGCCATGTTTTTTTTAGTGTCTGTATAACTTCTGACCAGGACCTTCTTGCTTTCATTGTTTCCATTGAATAGTCAGGTGTTATTCTGATGGGTCTGCCTATATAGGTAAGTTAGCCCTTTTCTTTTGTAGCTCTTAAAGTTTTTTCTTTGTTCTGTATGTTTTGTGAATTGATTATTATGTGGTGAGCAGACTTTTTTTTTTGATGTCAAATTTATTTGGTGTCCTGTATGTGTCTTGTATCTTTTTAGTCATTTCCTTCTTTAGGTTGGGAAAGTTTTCTTCTGTGATTTTATTGAATACATTATCTTTTCCTTTGAGCTGGTATTCTTTTCCTTCTATTCTTATTATTTTCAGGCTAGGTCTTTTCATGATGTTCCAAATTTCCTGAACATTTTGTGTTATGGCTTTTTTGGTTTTAGTGTTTTCTTTGACTAGTATATCTATTTTCACTATTGAGTCTTCCACTCCAGAGATTTTCACTTTCATCTCTTGGGTTCTATTGGTTATGCTTGTATCTGTAGTTCCAGCTCTTTTCTTCAGATTATCTATTTCCACCTTTGCCTCATTTTGTGCTTTTTTGTATTGCTTCTATTTCAGTTTTTAGTTCCTGGAATGTTTTTTTCATTTTTTGGTTTTCCTTTTCTTGATTTTTTTTCAAGGATTTATTCATCTCTTCCAATTTTTTGTTTGTATTTTCTTCTATTTTTAAGGGATTTTTTATATCCTCTTTTAAGACTTCTATTATGTTCATAAATGTGTTTTTGCTGTTTTTTTCCTTCTGTTTCCTCTTCATTGCTTGTTCATGTCTTGGTGTTGTAGAACCACTAGTTTCTTCTGGTGTTGCCTTGTTGTTCTTTATATTGTTATATGTATTCTTGCATTGGTGTCTGCCCATGACTCCAGTGGTTCACGCTTAGTCAGCTTCTAGTTAGTTGTGACTAGAGGGCTTATGTGTCTCCTGTCTGCTCTGAGCAAGGGGTCTGCGTGATCTTTGAGTCCTCTCTGGACAACGGTCTGAGTTTCAAAGGTGTTAATCCTTGTCTGATGAAGCAGTTTGCCCAGGTGGCAGGGCCTGGCTGTGGGAGGTCCCTTCTGTTAAGGGTCACTGGGGAAGGCCCCTCCCAGCTAAAGCCTAGAGCCTGTTTTCTAGCAAGAGTCTGAGATCAGAACCTTGGCTGTGACCCCAGCCCTAGAGAGGGATTCTCTGGACAGGCAGCTCTGGAGCAGGAATCTGCTCACCTTTGACTCACTCTTGGCACGGTTCTCTCAATACTGTTTTTATAAAATAAGTTTATTGAAATATGTTTAACACCATTAACATCCATTAGTAGTGGGTTTTTGTTTGCTTTCATGGCTTTTTTGTTTATGTATTTATTGTGGAATAGTCTTTCTATGTAGACATATAATAAGGCCTTGCTTTTTCTAGATTAGTAATACTAATATAACTAAAAGCTTTATGTCTTTTAATAATTTGTTTGAGCCTCAGAGAATCATAAAATTTGGATCCACTTCACAGAGGTCAAGAGGATCCCAGATAAGTACAGCACAAGTTTTTCCACCTATCTGTCCCTACTTTTCTCTATTGGTTTGGGGACCCTAACCCTAACCCAAATTTAAATTCTAACTTTTGTTCTTAGTTTTAACATGTCTTAACAGATTTCCACTTGGCTAGCATATGTGACTTACTCCAAGGGAGTAGGAGCTGTGGACTTGCTGAAAGCTGATGTGAACCAGTCCTACCAATGTAGGTTGCTTCCTTTCTCCACAACTGGGTCAGACAACTACATGCCCCTGACAGAAGCCCTATGGCCCAGATGTTTTTACTAGCTTGTCAGCCTTTTTAGGCCCTGACAACAATGCCCCAGTGTCATCTTGAAGCAGTAATAGAGAAATGATGCTCGTATTCCCAACTCATAACAGGTTGAAATGCTAAGTTAAAAGGAAACCTTCACGCATAGGAGACAAATCTTTTTATGGAGGCCAAAAGATCCCTACAGCCTGGAGTTTGGCTTCGTAAGTCAGCCTTCTATGGGCTGTGGGACCCAGAGGTCTCAGTTGCTCCTGTCTCAAAGTGTCCTGCCTTGAGAAATCAGGAGAATGACTGACCCCTGGCTGCTCACACTGTTTACACATCTGAGGAAGAAGATGGCACCTTGAAAGGCACCTCCCTGCTGGGCTCCAGGAACCCATGGTCAGGCTTCTATCAGAGAAGAAGTCCTTACAGACACTGAGACTACAGGCCCAGGGGGCTCCATCTGGGGATCTAACAGACCTCACTAGAGAGGTACCTAGAGGCCAGGGACCTGCTGGGCTTGGCCCTGGGCTCCATCTGTCCAGCCTATTTCCCTGTTCCAGCCCTTTTTCTCGGGAAAGGGAAGAAACTGGAAATCTAGCAAGTATTCCTGCCCTATTAGAGTCTAAACAGCCTTGCAGTCCCATGCAGTTGGGGTGAGTGAGGAGAGCAGGACAGTGCTGGTATGATGTCTGGCTGGCTTGCCAGAGGGTGGAACTGAGAGCCTGGACTGAGAAATAGCCATAATAGCACCCTGTTCTAAGCCAGGCCCATGCTGATTAACTTACTGATTTGTTTTCCATTGACTGTTCGTGAAAGAGCCAGTACCGTGGGAATATCTAGTTTACAGAGACACATAAGCCTTTTTTGCTTGATTAAAGATTAGTTAAATGATAATGAGTAGTTGCATTAGCCCCTTTCTCATGGAGCTAAATAGAGTACCAGTGTGAGCGATCTATCAGGATGAGGGAATGGCAGTGTTGATATCCTGAGGTGAAGAACAGATGCAGTCACAGGGGAACAGCACCAGATGCTCTCCCACTTCACCCCTACGTGCCTCTGAGAGACATGCCTAGGAGTTAGCCCTGCATTCTATAGTCACTATGATATCCCTAGATCCCAGTGAGACCTTGCAGATCAGTTTGGGCCTGCAAGTGTGAGCACAGGAGCTGGTGCAAAGGAGGTGGAGTATGACCACTCTCCAGATGGACAAGCCTTGACATCTCTGAGATAGCTAGAACCAAGTGACTATATCTAAAGTTGTGGTGGGGGGGCAGGAAGAGATGGCACCAGGTGTCACCTCAGAAGCTCTGGGACTTGGTTGGGCCTTCATGGAGCTAAGATTGTAATGCTCCTGGCAGGATGTCATAAATAGACTATCCCAATATATGAAGGAGTGATTAGGGACATAGAGAGAGACACTTGCAAGATGAAGCTGTCTGGAACCCATGATTGGGTTCCATTAGGCCCATGAGAAAGGGGGAAACGAAGAATCAGAGAAGCATCTTCATTTTTGAGCAGAATTCCCAGTTTCGGAACAAGCCTGAGGTCTGCATAGGAACAAGATCAAGTAGCTTAGGGACTGATAACAGTTAATCCACGCAATATCTCAGGATTGAAGATAGCCTGGAAAGACCCAACCCAGAAAGTTGTCAAAGAAAGGGCTTGGCAAACAGCCAGCTAAGATAAAGGAGGAAATCGAAAAATCCCGTTAAAAGACAAGCTAATCAGAAATGTATCCATACTAAAAGACCCCAATTGATGTATAGCCTTGTGGTTTTTGCCCTTAAAAATCCAGCTTGCAAAGGGTGTGGAACCTCCTCTGACTACTGTCACACCTGTGTGTCAGACCAAGGTCCTTGTCACATGATTCATAATTTTCAATAAACCTTGCTTTTGCATTTCAGAGAGTTCATGTCTTTACTGGTATATTTCAGGGCTTTGCAACCAGGGCACAATAGTGACTACTTAGGAGAGGACAGACCCAAGTCCTTTGAGAGAGTGCCCTGGTCCAACCCTACACTGTGCTGTTAACATAGCTCTGCCAAGATCCACATTATCTGGAGAAATGTAGCCATGGTCCAGTGTTGAAACTGGATCTTTGGGCTACTAGGCTTTGCTGTGTCCAACTACTGGCTGACATGCAGGAGATAACGGGAAGATGCAGCGTGACCATGGATTTGGATTTTGATCTTACTTTTGTCAGGTCTCACTTCTACAACACGTTAATACACAAGTACTTGTTCTTCTCTGTCTCAGGCCCCTGAATCCAGACCTGCCCTCCCCCACCAAGGAAAGGACCATTTAGTTGTCTGAAAGTTAAACATACATGCTCTAGTCTTTTTCTCGTGGCTTTCTATAAATTATAAGATAGCCATAGGCACAATGGACAGGAAATTGGAAGTCATTCCATTTGTCTAAACTGTAAATATCTGTTCCACCATTTATAAATATAAATTTCACAATATAGAGGAGTTACACTGTGGGGTAATGCATCCATGTGCTTGATAACACTTGGCGTGGACCTGTAGTAAGCTGTTACAGCATGACAGGAATGCATGGGGGAGAACACCACTGATTGACACCATTAAGTCAGAAAGCAGAGAGGAGAGAGAGAGAGAGTTTCACACACTGTATCTAGAGACTCGTCTATCTAATGTACAAGGCTGTGATGGGCCTTGGATCTAAAATAAAATAAAGTAGCAGTAAAAACCACTGACTACATCTTGAGTTCCCTTCTTGAGGGGGTCAGAGTCTCTGTAGGGAAGAAGGAAATAATTTGTGTTCTGGAGCATTCTAGCAGTGAGTTGTGGAAAGCTGGGTGTTGCTTTGGAAAGCTTGGGGCATTCTGCTCAGGGCACACATAAAATGATCAGGCAAAGCACACTAAAGAGACTGTAGGCATTTAAAGAAATTCCCAGCAGTGTGGTGATCTCAACACAAGCAGAAGGAGGAAAAGAGGCAGACAATTTGCATCAATGAACAAAAGCTAGAGGTTCAGAGTAAATAATGAAGGAATGGTGCCCAGGGAAAGATTAGGGTCAGGTAATAGGGTCCATCTGCATGCTTCTCAGACAGTACTAGAAGATCCAGTTGGCTCATTGGCAAAGATGTGACCTGTGTCAGGTGCCAATGTTGAGGGCAGGAAGGAACAGGCTCTTAGCATTTCTCACTGCTTAGCCTTGCCTTACCAGCCCCCCACCTCCCCATGCTTCTTCCCATACCAGGTCCATCTGGGAGCTCCACAGCTGTTCGTCACCCTCATCAGGGTCCATTGCAGAGCTGATGTATGCACAGAGCAAAACACTCTTCCCTTAGCATCCTATAAAGGCATCTGTCCTGAGTGTGGCAGAACTCACTCGCCTAGGTGGTCTAAGAGTGTTAAACTTAGGCTGAACTCCCAGCTGCCTCTTTTCAGCACTTACAGCTCTAGTTCACTTAGCTTGAAAATAGAGAAACAAAACAAAAACCCAAAACTATTCATCTCAATTTGAAGACTAACAACCTGGATGCCTCAACAGTGTCTGGCACACAATGAGTTCTCCATCTCAAGGATCATTTAATAAAACCTAATGAAGATACTCACACACCAAGGGTCGAAATGTACAATAGTATAATCATTATTGCTTTGAAGATAAGTGGTACATATGAAAACTCAATCCATGCGCAGATTATGACCCAACAATTTCATTCCTTGGCATGTTTCCAGATAAATATTCTCTCAGAGGCATAAGCGGTAATTGCATGAACATACAATAAACTCATATATAGAAATGTGTCCACAATTTAACCTCAGGCTAATGTTGTCATTGTATTATTAATGTTTATCATTATATTATTGCCTTGTGATATTCCAAGAACAAGCAAATTGTTATTTCTTACCAACCCATGGTTTTCCTACTGTGAACAACCTGAGAGGGACTGCCATGTTCCATGTTCTCTTGTGATTCCCATTGGCTCCTGTCCTGCTGACTTTTGATCGCTCCTTCAACTTTTGCCAGAAAGGACAGCATTGTACAAGCAAAGTTTAACTTTATCCTCAAACATAGTAAATGGCATGTTGAATTAGAGGAAGGGATGGTAGATTGGGATTGAGACCAGATTACAATGAAGACACGTGCACATGAAAAACATGCTAATTTGTCCCTGAAAGTAATTAATAATTTCAAACTGAAATTTATTTATCAGAAGATTGACAGTTCTATTCCTGCTTCAATTCCAATGTCTAGGAATGCACAGGCTTCTCCTGTAACAGGTAAACTATACACATGATCACATATAGTCTAGTTATCTGTATGTTACTTATAATATCTAAGGCATTATAAATTATATGTAGTAACAGAATGGTATCATTTCATCAAATAAAAATACATATACTCACTATAGAAGCAACTGTTTGCCACTATATGTTATCCCTGTTGGGAAAATCTGTCATAAGAAGCCCTCAGATATGGAATTCTCACTGTGTATGCTATGTCATTTCTCACTGCTTCTCGCATCTGATAGGGTAAGTGCCATTAGTGATGAAACAAAAACTGTCTCTTGTGCTTTGCAGTATCTATCGTCCTGTACTTGAGTTACAGCTGAGAGCCAGGACCCTGCTGATTCAACAAAAAACTTATGGCAATTTGAGAGATTTATAAGGGAGAGGAGTTCACCACAGTCAGTATACTTTCTAGTTTTTGACTTATCTGAAATTTAAGGAGGACAAATTCCAGATTACTGATCATCAATTCATGTGCTGCTACAGGTCACCAGATCTTGTGAGATCGCTGGGAAATCTGAATTTCCAACATCTCAGAACAAAATTAGCTAATCATTTTAAAAACAATAACTACTAAGCCTTTCAGACTACAAGGAACTGCACTCAGACTGTATAATAATCTGAGTTATAATTTATGTGTCTAAATGCCTTCAGGAAGTCAAGAGCTATTCTTATTTGTTTTGCAAAGAAGGAAGTAAAGATCAGAGAACTCACAGCATCACAGAGCTGAAAACAAGTTCATTGCCTTTGAATACAGCCAGCCTGTCCCCAGAGCACATATGTTATTGCTTTCCAGAACATCCCTCCGCACAGTGCAGCATCTTCCTTTTTTGGGTAGGCTGAACAGAAGCAGGTGCCCATCTGGTTGCTCAGTACCAGATGTCTCCAGTCCAGTTCATTGTTCTGTACTTCCTGACACAGCTCCCAACTTGCAGGAATTTCATGAATCACCACACTGCTTTGATCTCCTTGCTTATTTATGTGTTTGTAACAACTTTATGAAGATAGAATTTATAAAGACACAATACAGTCATTTAAAAAGTACAATTAGGTGGCTTTCGTATCATCAGAGAGTTGTACAACCCTCCCCATAAGTTCTAGAACATTCCCAATCACCCAGTAAAGAAACTCTACATCTATTCCCACTGCTTGGTTCCCTGCTGCCTGACAGACACTGACACTTGTGTCTCTATGCATTTTCTGTCATCAATGTTTCATATAAATAGAATCATGCAACATGTGACCTTTTGCATCCACCTTTTTAGTAGGATGTTTTCAAACTTCATCCATATAATAACATGTCTCAGTACTTTATTCCATTTATAGTTTTCTAAACATCTCATTTTTCAGAATCTATCACATTTTATTCACACATGCATTATGTGATGGACTTATTTCCATGTTAGCCTATTGTGAATAATGTTACCATGAACATGGGTGTACAGTTTCTTGTGTTTTAATTTCTCATATGTATATACAAGTAGTGTAGCTTCTGGGCTTTTGTTTAATATTGCAAAGGCTTGCCACACAACTTTGTTCTTTGCTTGTTTTTTAAACAACTTAATTTTTATTTATGTGTACATGTATCAGTATGCACACATATGTTCAGGTACCCAAGAAGGCCACAGAAAGGATCAGATCCCCTGGAACTAGAGCTAACAGATGGCTGTAAGTTGCCCACATGGGTACTGGACTGAACTCGGGTCCTCTGCAAGGACAGCCAGCATTCTTAACTTCTGAGGCATCTGGCATCCCTCTAGCTTCTGTTTTTTGATTTTGTTGTTTTGCTTATTAATAGTAAGATGGTTCCCACATGCAGTTACAATGAAACAGCCCTGCTTCTTAGGAGCACTTGGACCTTAGCAGAGAAGCCAGATGTTATCTTCAGTAGTCAACATCTGGTTGGCTATGCACCATGACTCTAAGTAACAGAAACCTAATATAAATGCCTGTAGTAACTGTCATTAAGTCTTTTAATGAACACATGAACCAAATGTAATAAATGGTGCTAACAACAGCTTACAGCTGTTATAACTATAGCTCTTCTAAGCAGCCTATAGAGTAAAATATTATTCAGTTTCTGAACTCCTAAAATATTATGGAGTTTCTCTAGACTGGTTCTATAATACTCGATGCTAAAGTTTTGAAAACTGTAAAATTGATAGCATACTTACATTTGTGTTTTTAATTGAGTGGAGTTGGGAAAGAAGGTTTAGTTTTAATAAAAAAACAATAAAATAAAACAAAACAAACAAAAAGCCACTAACTAAAACATCAAAAACTTCCCTCCTTAAGTAGAAAACCATTCAGAAGAAACCCAAGTGGATCGAAGATTTCTCTGCTGGGAACACTACCAGGAAGAACGAAGCAGGTCAGACTGCTTTATTTTTCCTGGTTCTGTGAACTTACGATACTATTGTTTACATTTTCTACAAAATTTGTTGCCAAATAAAGCATAATAAGGATTGGTAAATATTAACAGAAGAAAGAAATGAGAAACTGTACTAATACAACATTTTATTGGATTTTGTTAAAAAGGTCCCTGTTGCAGAGTGCCCAGCTGTTGGTGAGCATGAGGATTAATTTGTTTGTCTACCAACCTATTTTAGAGACCAGTGAGGGAACATGGAGAGCAACCTAAACCAAGAAACAGGCCTGGTGTTGCATTTTGTTTGTAATATCTCCAAAACATAAATAGGTATATTTATACTCATCATAATAAAAGATTGCCATTCTTTTTAAAGGATAATTATAATTTGTATGGCAATGACTTTTTTTATGAAAGAATTATATGTGTGTGTGTGTGTGTGTGTGCACACTAGCACATGTATATGCACAAGCACATGCATGTGCAGGTATACAGTCTTTTTCCTATAAATAGAAACCAAACTAATCAATTTGCTTTAATATAGTATTTTTTTTTTAAAAAAAAAGAATGTTTAACTAAAGGGTGTATTCTGAGTAAAGGTGGCTTAAATCCTCATTTGGATTGAAATTGTGAATGAATAATTAGGAAAAGTAATGAAATTGTTACCATGTTCAAGGAATTTTAAATCACCCTTAGGACTGAGGGCCGGGCAAGTGTCCCGGACTCTCCTCTTAGTCCACAATGTCCAGTCATCAGTTGTTCACAGTGGTCTTCATCCTTGTGGAGAGACTATCCCTGTGGATCTAACAACCAACCCAGGAGCTGGATTTTACCACACTAATCACGTCTTCTTTCTCTGTGTCATACTTGAATGTTTTGGGTCCTGAAAAGAAGTAAATGTAGCCTAGAAGAGATAAAGTTGAAACTATGGTTACTGGAGATGACTTATGGATCTCTGTGGGGAAGACTTATAACTGCATCTTTCTGAGGTGGTACCAGTGAGGAACTGGAGTCTGTCCGATCCTGACACGTCTAACATCTCAGGTTATCCTCATCCTATCCTTTACATTAGCAGAGGAAGATCTTCACTTTGGGTCATTTGATGAGGTGCCCTTTGGTAGTGTCTCAGCTCAATGACTTTTTGAACTCATTGTGAAGCTATTGACACCAGTCAATACTAAAGCACAAAATGTTGTAGTGAGATTCAAATATTATTTAGCAAAGCTTAGTGTGTGTGTGTAAAATACCAAGAGCCTAAATGAGACATTGCCAGATCCCATTAAAACACTGAGACACCGACCTTCCTTCCTGTTTGTTCCTACCTTCTTGGGGAGCAGATCGACCAACCATCCATTATAAAATAGTTCCACTCTCCAAAAATTGTCTTAAAGTTCAATTGTATCAGTAAATGCTTATATATCCCTTTAATAAATATTAATCCTTTATATGATATATTACTAGTAAATTCCCCAGGATATCTGGCATCCCACATCAACAGACTGTCTTGTTTGTTTCATCTATTTAAGTTGGATAGGCATTTCCCAAGGATGCTCAACACCCCATGAGAATGGGGCCCACACTGAAATCTCCTTTGCGTTTCTGACTACTGTCTGTCCCTGTGTTATACACTTAAGAAGAATATGATTCAAAGGAAGTAATTACAAATTAATGTAATTGCTTTACTTCCTCTAACTTCCTTAGCTGTGTGTTAGATTTCAGGAGTTGGGTGATGAAAGTAACGATGTTGGGAAAGGGTAAGATTGTGACTATGGGATTGAAGCTACAGTTCAGTACTGTTTGCTTCTGAGAAAGATTCTCACTATGTAGCCCAGATGACCTCAAAGTCTTCATCTACCTGCTTGAATGCTGGGATTATATGTCAAAGCTGCACTTCTTATGTGTCCATTTGAGAAAGGGTCTCATATATCCCAGGCTGTCCTCTGACTTGCTATGTAGCTAAGGATGACTTTGAACTTCTGTCTCCCAAGTTACAAGCCACTTGCTAGTTTATGTTGTTCTGGGAATAGAATAGGGTCAGTGTCAACTACATTCCCAATTTGAAGCTAGTAAAGTGAGAACCACCTTTTTACTTACCTATTTTTAATAAAGGATTTTATTCCCTTTCAATTATGTAACCTGGCTATTTAAATTTATGAAATTACTTAGAACTAAAATAAGAACCAGTGACTCCCATCAAAACCCATTTTCTTTAGAGTTAAGGCAGAGTCCAGATTTCCTGTTGTAATTTCCCAGGGAATATTACCTGTGGAGATACTCACCATTTATTTCCACAGCAGCATCTACATGGCCACTCACTCCTGAGAATTCTTCTTCTGTGTTTTTTGGATAGTCCTTTTCCATTTTCTTTTTTCTTTCATCATAGCTGGAGGAAATATTATTTCATAAATAAGTTACTGTTAAATATAAGTGACATTAAGGTGGTCAGGAATATTATTAGCTAGCTCTGATTTTGAACATATTTGAGATATCTCTGTGTCTCTGTCTCTCTTGAATGAACACATGAACTTCACACATTCAGTACATTAGAACTGAGAAAATCTGGGATAACTGAGCCTTTACAATGGCTTTTGTTGAATTTATTCTTTGACTGTTTCAAGCATACACATTTTACATTCTGGGTACTGGAGCTTGGCACTTTTTTTCATCCCTTCTCATGCTCCTGTCTTACCCTGTCTTGCAGAACCAAGATGGATTCTAGGAGACAGACAGCCATTGTCTTTAGTTGTATACCCACTGAAGAGCCTACAAGGCTTGAAAGGACAATTCCATATCATTGTCACACATATGAGCCTCTTACCTTTCAAATCAAGTCACTTGAATCCCACTCTTCTTTCCTGGAAAGAGACTAGTATTCTAGCTCTGAAATTAGTTAGTGTCTCTTTTGATCAAGTTGTAAAAGGCTGTGACTGTGAGTCAGAGGCAGTGTATGAGTTCAGCACAGGTGGCAATGACTCCTTAGTGAAACTCCATTTAAAGGATGAGAAAGACCCTTCTTTAGGAGCACAGAGTCCTTGCTGGGGCATTCCCATGTGCATACCTCACATGGGTCAGGTAAATTTTTCCTCCTGGGCTACCAGATAGTTTCCTATGGCAAATTATGCCCACCATCCCGTAAAATGTGCCTCTGCCTCCAGGAGATGGGAAAACAGCTACTGAGATCTGAGAAGAAAACTAACCTTCACAAAGGTGTGTTCAGACTGATGAGACTGAGCTGCGTTGTTCTCTAAAGTAAAGGTATTGATTACTACTTACTTCCATCATTTCACAAAGAAGAATGCTAGCTATCACTAAGAAAGGCAGAGAGGATGCAAGCTGGGAATAGAAGACAGTTCTTGCCAGCGACCTTCCCAGTGCCCAGGTATTTGGAAATTCCAGCAACAGCAGAGAGTATCATACCTATAGATGACTTTGGATTTGGCTTTTCTACTCTTAACAACCCAAGGTATAATTGGGGGAACATGAGGATATGCTCGAAGCTGTAAGATTTCATTTGGGAAACAGCCTCCAAGGATAGAACATCTCACACATGTGTACCATACACTCCTATATGCTTCCCTTTCTTGCCTCAGATGGGAGCTAAGACAAGCTCCAGCCATAGACATCGTGGTTTATTTTGATTCCAAGGGCTATTGGCTCTGGCTTCTTTGTATGAGGTCTAGCAGACTCTGTAATTTGATCTGAGATCCTAAGTCAACAATAAATTTAATTCTTAATTTCTCTTTCTTTTGTTCTATGTTTAATTTTCAATTTTTAAATCTACTTCAGCACATGACATTTTGCACTAGGCAAGGGTAAAGCCTGGTGGATGGAGGGTTGGAAGAGGGTAGAGTTGCTCCTGAGAACCAGGCCAAGCAAAGGTTAGGAAGCCTCTGTTGGTGCCGAGGGCTTTGCCAACAGGATTGCAGAGGAAGAACTTAGGTGCAACAGAAGAGTCATGGGCTTTCTGATTCAATGAATAACGGAAGCAAACTGAGTTCTGAATACATCTGGCAAACAAAAGGCCATTGCATTTGGATTCAAAGCATATGTGATACAGCTTCCAATGGACCACTTCCTAGCTGTTTTCATAACATTTACATTTACATTTTATTTATTTTTAGGAGTGTGTGTGTGTGTGTGTGTGTGTGTGTGTGTGTGTGTGTGTTGTATGTGTGCAGGTTAGAGGAAACCTTGCAAGAATCTGTTTTTTCCTTTTCTATCTAGGTCTCTGGAATTGAATGCAGGCCATCAGAATCATGCTTTTAACTACTCAGCCATTTTTCAGGTCACTACCTTTATATGTTGAACCAATCATTTAAACTCTCAGAGAAACAACCTTTTAAACTGTTAAACAAAGGCAATAGCATGTACTTCTCATGATTGTTGAGAAAGCACATAGGAGAGACAGGATGAAGAAAAACTGAGATACTGTACAGTTCCTGCCACTTGAGAAAGCATCAACATGACAGCTGAACTTGATAATTTATAGAAAACATTTTTGTTGATAATCTGCTATTATCTGTTAAAAGATTTTTCATTTGCCATATTGTCTATGAAACCTGAATACCAAATTACAAAGTATGATTATTTTGTTCATGAACATTTGTTCTGTCATTTCATGTGGATTAAAGAATATAGCTATCAATTGTTGCCAGCGACTTAATGATATTGCAGTGTGGAGATACTGGATATAGATTTTCAGATGGACTTTCCTCTCCACATTTGTAGGCAAAGACTAATGTTGGCAAGGAGATGGGCTTTTGTTTAACTGAACATAACCCTGTACTTACAATGTAGGCTTGTCAAACATTTTTGTTGCTGTGGCTTTTTTTTTCTGAGATGGGGTCTCCCCATGCTGGCCTTGAATTGGTCATGTAGCAGAACTTCTGATCCTCCTGCCTCCACCTCCCCAGTACTGAGGCATGTGTTATGACATTCCAGTATTTCCAGGAAGTATACAGCTGGCTTCTTTATACATTAGTATACTTTTCTAGGAGCCAAATGTATTGTAGATTTATCCACACTTCAGTTTTATGGCCATATAATATTCACTTGAATGAATTTATTACATCTTATCTTCAAGTTGAACACTTAAAAGTAATTTGAATTGTTTCTATGACTGGATTATCATGAGATGCTGCCATGAATACTTGTGCACAGCTTTTCTTTCTTTTAGAAACATGCATGTGAGTGTAATTTCGAGTTGATGTAGTTCCATTAAGCTTTCTCCAGTTTGGGAGACAGTCTTCCTTTGAGGCCTCATCAGCAGTTATTTGAAGGTCCTGACTTACCTCATTCCCAACAATATTCAATAGGATTTGGCTTTTTGATTAGAGCTTCTGATATATATGAAGTGACATCTTGTGGTTTGGTTTACCTTTATCTAGTGACATTAATGCCAGCCATCTGTTCATGTGTTACTTGAACATTTGAACATATTTTTTTGAGAAATATCTAGTTAGGTCCTTTTGTCATATTTTGCCTGAACTGTATGCCCTTCTAGTAACTGAGCTATATGACACAAGCTATTCACTATGTTTTCTTATAGTCTCCTTTGAGACAAAATCATCTTAATTTAATGAGTCCAGCTTGTCTGATTTCCGTGTGTGTGTGTGTGTGTGTGTGTGTGTGTGGTTATATCTAAGCACCCAGTGTCAAATCCAAAGTAATAAAGTTTATTTTTTCTCTACAAGTTTTTCCTCATTTTAGCATTTATATGTACAATATTTAACCACTTTTGACTTTATTTTATTCATGCTTTGGTGTGTGGCTTTTCACTTCTAGCAACAGAATTTGATGAGAAGTATTGCCACCCCATCGAATGTCCTCAATAGCTTGTGAGCCAACTTAGCATAGCCATAAGGGTTAAATGGATATGTCTGTCCTTAGGATGGTCACACTTCTCTATTTGCTGATTCTTTGTAGTGAGTTTTGAAGTCAGGAGGAATGGACTATGTATGTAACTTCTCCTCATCCCTTCTTCTTCCTCTAATGTTTAGCTCTTCAAGAGCCTATGAGTTTACACATGTAGTTGAAGTCTAGCTTGTCACTTTCTACATGCAGCAAGTGATGCTCTGATATTGTGCTCAAGCTGCAGAGCAACTTGGGAAATATCCGTGTCTTCAGACTGCCGATGCAAGTGCTTTTCCATTTACAGCTCATATGTAATCTCTTTCATTGATAGTTCAGTTTTTAGACAGCATTATTTTCAATTTCTTTTGGTTTATTTTTTAAAAAATGTTTTAGTCTCTTTGATGCTTTATTATGTGTTTGTTTGATTTCTTTTTCATCCTTGCAAACTCGTTGAACAGTTGTCAGTTCTAATAGTTTTGTTTTGAGTCTTAATTATGTTTTTCTATTAAAAGATTAAATCATGCACAAAGAGAAATAGTTTAATTTTCTCCTCCAGATGGCTTTTCTTCCTCTTGTTCTTGCTTAAGTGCCCTGCTTGGCACTTCCTGTAAACACTTTAGGGGAGAGTGGGATTTCTGTTCTGCCCCCATCTTAGTGGGGACAGCCATCAGTCATCACTACCAAGCCTCATGCCAGCTGTGATTCTCTTTTCCAGTTCAGGAAGATCTATTCTATTCTATTCTATTCTATTCTATTCTATTCTATTCTATTCTATTCTATTCTATTCTATTCTATTCTATTCTATTCTATTTCTATTTCTATTCTATTCTATTCTATTCTATTCTATTCTATTCTATTCTATTCTATTCTATTCTATTCTATTCCATTCCATTCCATTCTATTCCATTCCATATTCTATTCTATTCTATTCTATTCTATTACTGTTCTGTTTCTTTTTATCATAAAATGGTACTGGTTTCACCAAATACCTTTTCTGCATCTAAAAAGATAATCCCATGGTTTTTCTTATTCTATGAGTACAAAACATGGCACTGTTTGATTTCTGGATATTAACATATTCTTACATCCCCATAAAAATTCCTTCTGCATATTTGTGCATAATTATTTTAAAACACTTCCTAGGTTTCTAGGCAGCATTTTTGCAATGCTTTTGGATTCATATTTACAAATAAATTTATTTCATTATTTTCTCATGACACTTTTGCTCAACTTTGGTGTCCAGAGCTTGCTGGCTCATACAGCCAGCTGGGTGGTGCTCTGCTCCCTTCTATATTTTGGAGAAGTTTGTGAAAATTTGGTATCAATTCTTTTTTAAATGGTTTTGTAGAAATCACTGGCAAATAAACCCTTCCAGAGAATTTTTAATGTTATAAAATTATTTGTTCAGTATTATTTCAATTTGAAATATCTAGAGTAAATTTTATTTTATAAGAATTTATAAAATTGTTTTTTTAAAGATTTAATTTATTTTAATTAAATATATGTGTGTGCATTACAGATACCAAGGAACACTTTTTAAGAAACAGTTGATTGCCACAAAATCTGCCAATTATTTTTATAAAGTTAAAGAAACTTGGCCAAACACAGGCACTTGACAGTATGTCCAAATGCATATAATATAGAAAGATTTTCTGTGACAATAACCACCAGGCATGGTTGGTGATCTCTTAGGATGCAGTGGAAAGTCTGGGCAAAGTGAGCAGGGTGTGGAGGTGGGCAGAAACTGCTGGGCAGGAAAGTAGATTCAACATTATCAGTAATTCAAAAATAAGGACAGGTTTTTGCTTTTAACTAAAGTTTTATTATTTGAATAAAATATTAGCTGAGCATTGTGGCAATGTTTGTAATCCTAGCACTCAGGAAGCTGAGGCACGAGGATTTCTGAGTGTGTGAGCTAATATGATCTGCATAGAGAGATATTGTCTAAAATACACCACCTCCTATAAACAAAAACCAAAACATTGTGTCCATAATCCACTTATCAGAAAATAAAGCTGCAAAAAGACTGAAATTAATGAGTATAAAAATGATATGCTATGTGCTAACTGAACAATTGTAAGGCCAGAACAACAGAAACCATTTCCCTCCAATGTAGAAACAAATCATAGTGTTGAGGATTCACTTCATCAGTTGGATGTATTTGTGTATGTAATCATAACATAACTTTGTATTAAAAACAATAGATGACAGCTTGAGAAGAGAGAACATGGATTGTAACATTTCTGTATTCAGTAGGGAGGGGAAAAGGAGAGAACAGAACATTTGAACAGAAACTGTTTGAACACCTGTCTCAAACTATGGAATGTCCTCTCTGGTGTTCTCTTTGAGATGTTGAGGGTTGACAACACCCCAGGCTTCACATGCTAGGCAAGTGTTCTCCCACTGAGCTACACCCCAGATCAAAATGTCCTTTCATATAGGACATTACTTGCTGTGCTTGAGTCACAAGGCAAGTCGGGATCAATGTTCAGTGACTGAAATGGTTCAAAATTTTCTCTTGAATAATTCCAGATAAACCTCTCTCTATACTTGGAAATAGACTTAAATAACTTCTGAATAATCATTATAATGAAATTTTCTTAATAAATGAAGCATATTTCCCTTGACCGTTCATGGGACACAGCACTGGAATCTAGAGGATCTATTCCCAGCAGACTGAACGCAATAGGAAGCCAACTGTTCTTGGGTTGAATCGCATATTAAAGGCCATAATTAAAAATGAAGCAAAAATTTCTATAACTTTTTAGTTCGACTAATGCTTGACAGATACTGTGGTGATATTTATCTATTATAAAGGAATCAGGCGCTAGAGATAGCTCAGTGGTTAAAAGCACGAACTTCCCATCCAGAGGACCTGGGTTTCAGTCCCAGAACTCACAACCCTCTGTGGAGGCCAGTCCCAGGGGATCTACCTCCCTCTTCTGGCCTTCACAGACACTGCATGCGTACGGTACAGACATACAAGCAGGCAAAGTAACTATAAAGAAGTAGCCAGGAATGGTGGCAAATACCTGCAATGCCTTCTCTGTCAACCTGGCCCAGCAGGGGAAGCACTTACCTCCAGCCAACAAGCTGGATGCCACTGGCAGAAGGAACAAACTAACTCTGCAAACTGTCCTTTGATGCACACAATGGCATGCACATGTCCTCCTCCAACAAGTAAAAGAATGAAAATAAAAACAAACAAATAAACCTGTCCCCTGTAGATATTGTATAATTGGATCTTATTTATTTTTAAATCTAATCTGGTAATCACTGCTATATTATGTATTATTGATGAAGTTAGATTTATGCCTGCTAGCTCATCTATATGTCATATATATATTTTTCTATTACTCCTTGCTGTTTTCTTTGTATTAGTGAAAATCTTCTAAAGTAACATTTTTAACTTTTAAATATTTTTTTAGTTATTTCATTAGTGGTTATGCACGGGCTTACCATGCATTTTTTTGTTATTGAGTATTTTTTTAATGAAGTTTCATGTAGGCCAGGTTGGCCTCATAGCCACTATGCAGCTGTGGATGTCCTTAAACACTGGTCCTCTTGCCTCTACTTTCCAAGTGTGGGGATCACAGGCACACTGTGTGCTGTGCCTCATTCCATATATGTCTTTACTTCAAAAGCTCAGCTTTGAGGGTCCAGGAGATGGCTCACTTGGTGAAATGCTTGCCTGGGCATCCACACTCACTGTACAGCTCCCATTCAAAAAGCTGGGCATAGTAGCACATGCTTATTATCCCAGTGCTGGGAAGGTAGAGACAGAAAGTCCCCAGGGTTCACTGCCAGCAAACCTGACTAATTAAGCAAGTCCTAGACCGGTAAGACTTAAGAAAAGAAAAAGATAGACAGTCTAGACAACACCCAAGACTGTCCTCTGGCCTCCACACGCGCGCATGCGCGCGCGCACACACACACACACACACACACACCTGTGTCCCTGCACTGAAACAAACACACACCTGTACACATATGCACTCAAAACTCAAAGCAAGACCTCAAATAAAGCTTCAGATGTGCAGTATCTTAATTCCAGTGAGATAGAAATTTACCTTTAAATAGCCCTATTTTATTACCATCCTTTTGTGATTTTGTAACATACATTATAAGCTGTAAATAATTTTTATAACTATAATTTTGTATGATTACATGTTTTATAAGGATGCTGAGGAACAGGAATGCAAGTATTTATCTGCATGTTCTGTTGTATCAGCCTTCTTGTCTAATTAAGACTATCTGTGACTGTGTCTGATCGCTTGGTGTCACTTCCATGGCTCACAAACGGTTTCTCTTCCACACAAGCAGTGGTAATTATATGTGTGTGTCTGTATCATGGCCCACAATATGAGCACATGCATGTGTATATATGTTAATAAAATTTATTTTCAAGTCAGTTAAGAGAAGACAGAAGAGAAAACACATTTATATTATTCTGTTATTACATTATTACATTTTCTGGGACCATTGAATATGTGTGTGTGTCAGCATATGTGTGTGTATTTTTTAAGATCACTTGCCTTCAGCATGAATAACTTTCTATTTCTCGTAAGGCAAGTCATTAAGCCACAGGTTCTCTCGATTTTGTTTCCTTGAGAATATTGTTTCTGTCTATCCCCTATCCACACCTATTTTAAACAGGCTGTCACTATGTAGCTGTGGCTGCCCTGGAACCTACTTTATGTAGACCAGGCTGACCTTGAACCTACAGAGATCCTTCTCCCTGTGCCTCCCAAAGCTGGGACTAAAGGCATGCACCATTATTCCCAGTCGCTCTTTGTGCTTAAATGATAGCTTTTCTACACAAAGCACATTTGTTTAGGAATTATTTCTTTGAACACTTTTAAGTAGGCTTTCTGCAGTTTGTGGTCTCACTCTTGTGACTTCCAGTCACAGTGCTGACACAGTGATATTTCTATGTCACAAAACATATTCAGTTAATTTACTTAAAATATTTAATGATGCCCCTTTCTACAGAGTTGGCATGGGTCTTTGTAGAAAGCCATTGGTCATTCCTGATTTGTTCTACTCTGCTTGTCTTGGACCATATAACTTCATGGTGTTGAATGAATCACCTGTGGTTTTCCCCACACTCACAGCCTATTCTTGCCTCTATGCATTTCTTAACTGCTCTTTCTGCCTGGAAGCCACAGGCCCCCACCCACTCCTGCCTGGGAAACTCCCACGCATCAGCTCTCACAGAGAATGCAGTCATTACTTCCTCTGGGGACTCTTTCCTGATACCTTTGCGAGACCACTTATTTACTCTTTGATCTAGCTCCTTTAAAGCCACATCGTCTCCCATGAGGGTCCTCTTGCACTTGAAGTTCTGTTAATCATTTATCTTTGGATCTGTAGGATGATTTATGAGTGACAGGCATCACACATTTTTTTTCTATTTCCATTTGGTAATACTCTGAAGTGAGTAGAATTTCTTCCTCTATTTTGCAAATAAAGAAATGGAGAGATTATCCGATCATTGCTGGTTAACTTGATGTAAACACTAGGGCTCCCTTGTCCCTGCTTACATCTCTTCTTAATCTTATGTTTGTTATACTAGGGATTGAACTCAGGGCCTCACACTTGCGGGGGGGGGGGCATGCAGGGGATTAAACTCAAGCTTCAAACTTGATAAGTAGTGCACTACTTCAGAGCTATGTCCTCAGTCCTGCTGCACATGCTGAGCTAGAAACAGCCTTCTTTGGAGTATCAAGATCCCAGTAGCCACCCTGGGCTGTACTCATACCCAACAACTAGGTTTAATGAAGTGATTTCATAATGAGTTTTATTTTAAGATGTCCCTAAGTAACTTTAATTGCACTTTACTATTTCTGTGTTTCCCACTTTTTATTTCTCTATAATAACTAACTATAAACATTTAAATAAAAATATCTTCTGGTATTACAGGGGCATCCAGAAAGGCGAATGTGTGGGAAATGTGTCCTTTTTGGCAAAGAGGCCTCAGCCTACCATATAGACAGCCTGTGTATTCACCACCATAGTGAAAGAATAGGGGATGGGGCCTATGCGTATATATGCAAATAACTCCACATAAATTCAGAAACTGTTGGTCATAACAAAGAATAATGGAGGCACTCCTTGGAAATCTCCTTGTTACCATCCTCCTGTTGCCATTGGTAGATAAGAGAGAGTACCAAAGGGGAGAATTTAGCCATTGATAATGGAAGAAAAACAAAGAGAGAAATGTTTGCTTTGTTCAGTGGAGCCTGTTAGAAAGAAGGGAAAGAGTAAAGGTAATGGGGTGTATGGGAAACAGCCCTGCTTAGCCAAGCTTAGTAGTTTAGTATGTCCTATAATTGGCACATGAATTCCTGAGATGTAATCTGATGATGTCAAGGTGTCTGCTTGGTCAAGTGCTCTTTGGGATTTCACCTGAGCACTGAGTTGCCACGTTCCTGTAAGTTACTACTGTGTGATGCACGGGCCTTCCTCTTACAGCCTAAACTAAGCTGCTCCAAGCTAATCTTTAGTCCTCTGTGGTGGAAATTCAACTATTTTTTCATGTACTTTCTTCACTAAATCAGACCCAAATCTTAAAAACTCATGGAATATTTTTCCCAGTAAGAGGCATAAGTTAATTTTAATTTTGTTTGTATCACAACCTGAATTAACATGGCAACTGAGACAGAACCTAAAAAATAACTAAGGCGAATAAATTCTAACCCGCAGTCTGCAGATATTCGTGAGACCCTAGCTCTGTGATTTGAAGCATGTGGCCTCCTGGGAATTTTAGTGTGGCTTCATGCTTGGCCTGAAACTTCATTTGTTTATTTTGCCTTCTCCAAATTTTTCTTTTTAGAAGAAAGAAGTATTGAATAAATTCCTATCAGCCATCTCAAGCTACAAGAATGAAAGTCACGTGTTAAGAATATGCTGTTGAGCCAGGACCGGGTGCTGTCTGCTGAGCTTGTCCCAGGGCTCTCTGGAGCGGGCGGAGATAAACGCTGTCTGTCACAGTCACCCAAGCCGCTGCTAAGGGAATTCGTGCACAGCTACACACCTCCAACTGGTGAGCAATCACATAAAGGACTGGGGACACTGTAGGACAGACTCAGACCCCGCCCAGAGGTGAGGAGGGGTCAGCAGGCCCCAGTGCCTGTATCCCTGCCAGGGAGAGGAGACTTGAGCTCCTGTCGGTTACGGTTCCAGTTCCGGGACCAGGTGCTGTCTGCAAAGCATGTCCCAGAACACCCTGGAGCAGGTGGAGATAAACTCTGCCTGTCATGGCCCCCACAGCTGATGCTGAGGGAGTTTGCACAGCCACCACCCTGCCTCTAATTGGTCAAACAGAGAAATTTGAAACTTGAAATTCAGTCCCCTGCACAGTGCAGAAGTAGTGATTGAGCAGACCTTTTCCTCAGAGATGACAGGAGGCACACAAGGCCGAGTGCCACAACTGACCAGGAGCCACCTAATCGTGAACCACTAAAGCCATGGGCAAATGCCAGTGCAAAAACTTACATAATAATATAAAGGACAACAAAGTAACTCCAGAAGAAAGTGGCGATCCTACAAATACAAGACCTGAACTGAGCAATGAAGAGGAAACAGAAGGAAGCATCACCAAAAATTCCTTTTTGATGATCATCGAAGCTCTCAAAGAAGATATGAAAAATAGCCTTAAAGAAATAGAAGAAAATACAAACAAAAAATTGGAAGAGATGAACAAATCTATGAAAGAAACATGCCAGAAACTAAAAGCTGAAATAGAAGCAATAAAAAAGGCGCAAAATGAGGCAAAGATGGAAATAGAAAATCTGAAGAAAAAAGCTGGAACCACAGATACAAGCATAACAGAGTTCAAGAGATGGAAGATAGAATCTCTGAAGTGGAAGATTCAGTAGCTCAAATAGATATATCAGTCAAAGAAAATAGTAAAACTAAAAAAAAGCCATAACTCAAAATGTTCAAGAAATTTGGGACACCATGAAAAGACCTAATTTGAGAATAATAGGAATAGAAGAAGGAGAAGAATACCAGCTCAAAGGCACAGATAATGTTTTCAATAAAATCATAGAAGAAAACTTTCCTAACCTGAAGAAGGAAATGCCTATAAAGATACAAGAAGCTTACAGAACACCAAATAGATATGACCCGCCAAAAAAGTCAGCACGTGACATTATAATCAAGCCACAAAACACACAGAACAAAAAAAAAATTTTAAGAACTGCAAAAGAAAAGGGCCAACTTACATATAAAGGCAGACCCATCAGAATAACATCTGACTATTCAATGGAAACGATGAAAGCTAGAAGGGCTTGGTCAGAAGTTATACAGAAGCTAAAAGAGCATGGCTGCCAAACTAGAATACTATACCCTGCAAAATTATCAATCACCATAGATGGAGTAAACAAGGTATTTCATGACAAAGTCAGACTGAAAGAATATCTATCTACCAATCCAGCACTACAGAGAGTATTAGAGGGAAAACTCCAACCTAAGAACCCCAGATACAGCCACAAAATCACAAACAATCAATAATTCCACAGAAGAATATTCCAGAGAAAGGAAATACAAACAAGTTACCACCAAAAATGGCAGGAAATATGAATCAATGGTGACTAATTTCCCTTAATATCAATGGACTCAACTTGCCTATAAAATGTCACACACTAACAAGATGGATACAAAAACAGAAGCCATCCTTCTGTTGTCTTCAAGAAACACACCTCAACCACAAGGACAGACACAGGCTTAGAATAAAGGGTTGGGAAAAGATTTTCCAGTGAAATGGTCCTAAGAAACAAGCGGGGGTTACAATCCTAATATCTAACAAAGTAGACTTTAAGCTAAAAGCAATAAAAAGGCACCAAGATGGTCACTACTTATTCATCACAGGAAAAATTGGTCAAGAGGAAATTTCAATCTTGAATATTTATGCCCCTAATATAAGGGCACCTACTTATGTAAAAGAAATACTGCTAACGCTCAAATCTCACATCAATTCTTACACCCTAATAGTGGGAGACTTCAATATCCCACTTTCAATCCTGGATAGAACAACCAGACAGAGACTCAACAGAGAAATAAGGAGTCTAAAAGAGGTTATGATGCAAATGGATTTAATAGATATCTACAGAAGCTTCCACCCAAACGCAAAGGAATATACATATTTCTCAGCTCCTCATGGAACTTTCTCCAAAATTAACCACATAATTGGTCATAAAGCAAATATCAACAGATACAAAAAAAATGGAAATAATCCCTTGTAACATATCGGACCACCAGGGCCTAAAGTTAGAGTTCAACAACATCAAAACCCAAAGAAAGCCTACCAACTCATGGAAACTAAACATCACTCAGCTGAACCATCTCTGGGTCAAGGAAGAAATTAAGAAAGAAATCAAAGTCTTCCT
>PVIH01015231.1:0-50476 GCA_004025045.1 Sigmodon hispidus
ATTAACAAACTGTGGTACATCTACACAATGGAATACTACTCAGCAGTAAGAAAAAATGATATCCTAAAATTCACAGGCAAATGGATGGATTTGGAGAATATCCTCCTGAGCGAAGTATCACAAACTCAGAGAGATAAGCAGGGGATGTACTCACTCACTAGTGGTCTCTAAACAAACAAACAAGAAAAAAAGCCAAACACGCCCAAGCGTCAAACCACAACCACTGAACAGCTTGGGATCAGAAACACCGTGGACTGACCCTTCAAACCCCAGTCCATCTATAGGAACACCTGACTCACTCTTGAGGGAGGGGGGACAAAACTGGATTTAGCCGGGAGTGAAGACTGATCCAAGCATTATTGGGCCAGTGGAACCATAGGACTGTCTGCTCCCTGCCAAGGGAGGGGATGGGGAGTTGCAGAGAAGAAAAATGACCAAATGTGGTGGGAGGGGGAAGAGACCTTGAATAAGGATATACAGGGATGGAAAAAAAAATTCAAAGGGAAAGCTGAACACAAAGAAAATATATGTGTAGCAATCTTATTTGCATTTCCACCCCTGATAAGCCATGCTTATGATTATTATCCTCTGTATAGTTATTGTTAATTCTTCCGCATTTTTAAATTCTTTTTACTGTTTTTTTGATAAATACAAAATAAAGAAGGAAAAAAAAAAAAGAGTCCTGAGTCATCCTGGCTATCTCTTACCTTTGAAAATTATTACATTTTACTATGTATTTGTTATATGTCTCCTTCAATAGGGTAACCACCTTGTCCCATTTTGACCAGGACTTTTCCAGGTTTTGCTCTGAAAGCTTCCTGTAAACTTCAGACTAACCAGCCTTTGCTGGGGGTAAGTTATCTGAGGTCAGAGACTAGCTCACTGCTATCTATTTGCCTGAACATCAGCTATCACATAGCAGCTCCTGGTTCATGTTCTCAGAATAAATGAAGAATGGAATCATCAATGCAATGGAGACTCAGTAGAGGACATTCACTGTGAAATGCAGCTGTCTGACTAAGAAACAGACCTGGTGACACCACCTTCACCTTCAACATCTGTCAAAGCTGACTGAGACCTGTTGCTTTAACTGAGACTAGCCACCTGATTCACACACACTCACTGACGTTGATAGTCCTGTCTCCAAGGCTACTCAGACACCTTCAAGGCCAGCAGCTGCTTTACACCCCAAGATCAACACACACAATGTCTGGAGACTGGATGATCAAGGCCAGGTGTACATTTGGAAGTCAACATAAAAGCACATATTTGTTCCTTGTGGACTGAATGCCCAGAACCAACTGTCACAAAATCACACTTGGTTTGTCAGGGCTCTGAGCTTTCCCTTACCCTATAAGCTGTAGACAAAGAAAGGACTCTCTCACACACACATACACACACACACATACACTATCACACACACACACACACACACACACACAATCGTCTAAACAAGAGTTAGAGAGGTTAGACTGATGTTTCACAGAGTGAAGAACAGGAGATGAACAAACATTGGACAATGAGAAGCACACACAGGTTTCTGTTTCCCTATAGTAAAGTCCTGCAGCCCAGCCGTTTATAAAAATGTGTAAGTTAAAAAGAGGAAGTGGGGAATAACACCCTGTACTCAGGTAACTGAGAATGAGGCCACAGACTGTTAGTCTAGAAGTAAGTGCCTCTCTGTGTGACTATGAGAGTTGTATCTAATTTGCTCCAGCTATTAGATGGCAATGTTGTTTCCATCCAGACTTTGCTCATGAAGGCGTTTGCTACATTACTACTGATAATGTGGGTGGTCCTGAGTTGACTGGAGTACACGTTCTCCCAGAAGATGTGCTAAGTGGGGCAGGTGGTTCAAGGTGAGTGGGTTAATCAATTTCAGTTGACAGGTTGGTTTCCTGCTGTTCCCAAAGATTTTAACAATTGGGTAGAATTATTTTCTCTTAATCTACCAAAACAATGGGGACTCAGAACAATTTGAGGTCTTCTAAGGAATCAGTCTAGGGCTGTGTCTTAGTTAGGGTTCTATTGCTGTGGAGAGACACCATGACACAGCAACTCTTATAAAGGAAAATCTTTAATTGAGATGGTGGCTTACAGTTTCGGAGGTTCAGCCCATTGTCATCATGATGGGGAGCATGGTGAGATATGGCAATATACAGGCAGACATGATGCTGGAGAAGCTCAAAGTCCTATACCATGTAGGCAACAGGAAGTCAACTGAAATACTGGGTGCTATCCTGAGCCTAGGAAACCTCAAAATCCACTCCCATAGTAACACACTCCAAAAGGCTATACCCACTCTAACAAAGCCACACCTCCTAGTGCCACTCCCATAATTATGGAAGCCAATTACATTCAAACTAGCACAGGCTGAGATGTAGCTCAGTGGTTGTGCTGACTAGATTTATGTCAACTTGAGGTAAACTATAGTCATCTGAGAGAAGGGAACCTCAATTGAGAAAATGTATCTGTAAGATCAAGCTGTGGGCCAGCTTGCAGAGAATTTTCTTAATTAGTGATTGATGGAGAGGCCCAAGCCCATTGTGGGTGATGCCATTTCTGGGCTGGTGGTCCTGGATTCTATAAAAAGCAGACTGAGCAAGCCATTGGAAGCAAACCAGTAAGCAGCACTCTTCCATAGCCTCTACATCAGCTCCTGTCTCTAGGTACCTGAAATGTTTGAGTTCCTGACCTAACTTCCATTAGTGATGGACTACTTCTTGAAAGTGTGAGCCCAATAAAGTTGCTTGCTGTTTGATCAGGATATATAATATAATATAATACAATATAATATAGCAATGGGATCCTAACTAGGGGAGGGGTGTATTATGTACTGAGCCTGACAGAAGTCCTGGGCTTAATCCTAGAAACACCAAAAAATTAACTCTAAGGATAAGTGATCTTAATTTAACTTTGGATATTAACACTTAATATTTGTACTTGAAGCCAGGAGGGTAAAATATTTCAGAATATATCCTTTTAAATAAGATAGTAGAGACTTTAAGCTGTGCACTATGGGACAGGGATTCTGCCTCCTACAGTTGGCATCACAAGCCAATGCAGTTTCCACTCCAGGGAAGTGTTCCAACTTCTTGGCTCACAGAAAACTCCACCTTGTCTGTAGTTCCTACGTTAAAATTCCCTGCTCTGGGCAACCTTCCCTCTGGACTTTTATTTACCTGATGCTTTCATGCTTTTTGTGGCCTGGGCATCCTTCCAGCCTCCTACCCATGTCACCATTCTGTGTTGGTCCTGTTTGGTCTCCTCACATGTACCATTGGTAGGTAGCTCGTCCGTCAGACTCAACCACAAACTTCTGTGGGCAGAGCCTGTGCATTGTTCATTAATCACTGTATTCTCCCAGAGCCCAGCACAATGCTTTGCTCAACACAGGAGCTCAATAAGTACAAATTAAATTAAGTCCAAGTGCAGATCAGGGCCACCTGGTTTATATAACAAGTCCCAGGCCAGCCAGGACAGCATAGTGAGACCCTATTTAAAAAATAAAATTGGGGGGGCTGGAGAGATGGCTCAGTGGTTAAGAGCACCGTCTGCTCTTCCAGAGGACCGGGGTTCGATTCCCAGCACCCACATGGCAGCTAACAACTGTCTGTAGTTCCAGTTCCAGACAAACACCAAGGCAAATAAATAAATAAATAAAGTTTAAAAAAATAAAAAATAAAAAAAATAAAATAAAATTGGATCCAAGTGAGATAATCTCTGAAATTGGCAGAAACAATAGAGTGAGCTGAGAAAGAAGTATGTCAGGTCAGAGTAGAGTTCCTAGTGGTTAGGCCAATCTTGGGCCTCAGATGAATGGAATGTGCTTATGTTACAACCACTTTGTATCAACAAGCAGTATGTGTGTGTGTATGTGTGTGTTTTATTTGTATGTGTTTTGTGTGTGCTGTATATATGTGCATATGTGGTATGTGCTGTATGTTTGTATTTTGTGTGTGTTGTGTGTGTATATGTGTGTGCTGTATTTTGTGTGCATTGTTTGTGTTTTCCATGGTGTCATTTATATGGAGATTTGGAATCTCAGCTGGACAATGTTGCTTTCAGGAATCTGACTTCATAACAGCCATTCAGAGGGAATCCTGGGCCCAGTTCTTTTACATGCTCAGCCATGAGGCTGACATATGTCACTTTGATGTCCGAGGACAGGGAGGCAGGAATGAATGTGGATTAAAAACCAGGAGATCCTCTTTGATCACAGGACATACAGAGAGGAAAAGTCTGCCATCTCCATGGTAGAATTTCCACCGTCCTCCACCAGCTGTGGAGAAAGGCGGGGAAAGGTATAATAATTTGCACTTCTGCCCAGAGGATGAATTGTGTCATTTTTTTCCGCAACAATCTGTGCTGCTGGCTGACAGCATGGAATTTCCTCCTGGACTGAGCTGGCAACTGCTTACACAAGTGGCCAAATAGGATAAGCAAAAGCAGCAGCAGCTTGCTTGGATCTGCTGGAGGAAGAGGAGGGAGAGGGAGGAAGAGAGGGAAAGGGAAGGCCCCCTTGGTTCTGTAGCAGAGGGCCTCAGTACTCAACACTCCCCAAGTTCTCTTCATTCCCAGTGATGATGTCATCCCTCAGTACTCACAGCCGTTCCCACTGCCCTTCCCGCACCCCACCCCACCCCTCCCCCAACCCCGCTTCACTAGCAAACCTGTTGTCTGTGCTCAGGGCTGCAGGCCTGCTCTTCTACCTCACAGTGCCTGGAACACAGTGTTATATAACCCAGGGAGACTTTAGTGGATCCCATAGGCTCAAATATTTAAATGTTTAGTCACCAGGGAGGGACACTATCTGAAAGGATTAGAAGGGTTGAAAGGTGTGGCCTTGTTGGAGGAAGTGTGTTACTAGAGATGAGCTTTGAAGTTTCAAAAGCCCATGCCAAGCCCTGTCTCACTCTCTCTGTGTGCAGATCAGGATGTAGCTCTTAGATCTTGTTTCAGCATCATGCTTGCTGCCTTATTCCCTGCCATGATGATAATGAACTGACCCTCTGAAACTGTAAGTAAGACCCCAATTAAATGCTTTTTATAAGCATTGCTGTGTAGAACATGGACTAAGACAGAGGTCTTCCTGCAAGATGTAAGTCTCACAGTGTTTGCAGAGATGCTGTCTAGTTGCTATGACAATTAATCTTGGCTGTCAACCTGATGGGACCAAAAGATCCTAGGTATAGTAAGACTAACCTCTGAGTGTGCATGTGAGCAGTTTCTAGGGAGTTCTGCACCAGCTATTCAGGGCCTTCCAGGCATTTCCCCAGTCTGGGTTCCATCACTGGTCTACCTTGTTCTGAGGCTTCCAGATCCTTGCACTGTTCACTGCTAGGTTCTCCATCTCTCTAGCATTCAGACACCTATTGTGAGGCTACCCAGCCTTCAATCATGGAAGCCAACCTGGAAAATCTTTTTTATATTTAAATAAAAAATCGCCTATTGGTTTTGTTCCTCTAGAGAACCCCAACCAATACAGATTTTGTTACAACAGTGCTATGTAGATAGATACCCCAAAGTTCAATGGCTTATGGCAATAATTACTTATTCTCATGATTGTGTGAGTCAACAGAAAGTCAGATGATCGCATCTCTGTGTCTCTCTTCTTCTTCTTCCTGGTACCTGAGGCCTAGTTTAGGAAGGTCCTTGTCATGATGGCTGTAGCTTAAATTTCTTCCCAGGAGGAAATATAAGCAATGTCTACCTCTCCTTCTAGTCCCAATGATAAACTAAAGCACAGTGCCACCAAAATTCACTCTGGGGAGCCAATGAGCTTATTAGGTCAATTTACAGAGCAATTGCAGAGTGAAAGCCTTTACCTAGCAGGGTTGAGGGCTTTCCTGTACCAACATAGATGAAGCATCCTTTCCTAGTCTTCCTGGACTATGTAACCTAGCTCCTCCCTGAGGCCATGTGCAGAACTGCATACAAATGAGTGGCTGGATTCTCAGGTAAGGGTCTCATGACCCTCCCCATCCTCAATGAGTGAGTATAAACCATCAACAAGCCTAGCTGATATAATTCTTTTGCCAGCCAGGCACAGCTGCCCTCCTAAGATGGCAGATGTTTGCGCTTGGAGGAGTCACAGACAGCACATGTCTTAGACCTCTGGCAAGACTATAGGCACCAGGGTTTTGTTAACCAAAGCAATTGGCACAACAAACCACAAAATGAAGACAAGACTGTGAAGGGTGTGGTATAAGGAGAGGCAAAGGCTGGGCCAGTGTTTCCTTGTCCACGAAGCAGGGCTGTAGCTGGTAGTATGATCTGACTGAGTGATTCCCTGAACAGTAACTGCTGTCAGTCAGACCCAGGTGAAAGTACTCAGAAGGACTTTCACTTTCTCTAGACCACACATCTCTGGTTCTGTTCTAAGCTCCCATGAATAATACGGCCAAAATGATACACGGAGAACTGCCCCAGCATCAGAGAAGGTACAAAGATGCTCATTTAAACCTCCTTTCTGCCTCAGTTACGATGACAGATTCCAGAGTCCTCTCCTCATCCTTCAGGCTATACCCAGACCATGGCAAAGATGTGACTCCATGTTCAACTGTTTAATCAGCTTCCTGACTCACTGGGCAGAGTTCTGAGCACAGATTTGAGTGAAGCCTTCTTCAAAAACCTACATCTTCAAGCTCAACTTTAGATTGATTTACTTAAAATAAACAGTCACAGAAGCTACTTTCTGAAATAGTTATTTTATTAGTTTTTCATACTTATTCTCTCTCTCTCTCTCTCTCTCTCTCTCTCTCTCTCTCTCTCTCTCTCTCTCTCTCTCTCTCTCGGTCTTACCAATTAGTTCAAACTTCCCTGAAACCATACATATAGCTCAGGCTGGCCTCAAATTCTAGATCTTCCTGTCTCAGCTTCTCAAGCGCTAGAATTAAAGACCAGTGTCACCATATACTGCACATAGATGGGATGGTTGTTTTATTATTAAAATAAAACAAACCAGGCTGGCTTCAAAAATACTATGCAGCTATGTATGACCCAGGACTTATGATCCTATTTTCTACACCCTGAGACCTTGGCTGTCAGGCATGCATCACCATGCCCAGCTGGGATGTTTATGATAAAGGTTACATGAGTTTCTGTGTTCAGCAATCTCCTCATATGTGGCTCCATACATTTTGGTAAGGGTTTGTTTTCTTGTTACTATTGGGGGGTGGGATGCATGCCTCCACAAACCTGTCAGGGTCAAAGGACAGTTCTAGGGAGTCAGTTCTTTCTCTCCCCCGTGTGGGCCCAGGAATCAGCAAAGACTCAGTTTTGGCAGCAAGGACCCCATCCATTGAGCCATTTTGCTGCGTCCAATTTCTTACTTTCACTTTCATTTTTTACTACTCAAGCTGTGGGGTGGCTCTTCCTTTTTCTCTGATTATGTAGCTCTCCTGTTCCTCATGGTGATTTCTCTGAATTCTTCCCTTTGTTTTTCCCTCTTTCAGGTTAGAGGCTTCCCCGCATATCTAGTGATCTTCAGTTCTGTGTTCCCGTTAAAGCCACATGGAGGTTTGAGTGGTGAACACTTAAGAGCCTTCAAGATGTTCCAAGTGAACCCAACCAGTTAGGGTTCAGACTTTCTGCATCTTCCGTCCCCCCTCCTTCACCCCACCCCCATAAGTCGAGTTGGCCCGTGTAACCCATATGACGGGACAGAAGTGAGAAAGTGGGGTCAGTCCCAAGCATAAAAGACATTGCAGTTTCCATCTTTCAGCTACAACTTCCTAGCAGGGACACAGCAGCTGTGATGTAATTACTCAGTGTCTACCCGCAGATGACTGACTCGATGAGGAAAATGTGGTATAGACTCAATGGGATTCTATGCAGCTCTAAAAATAAATGAACCTATGACACTTACAGGAATGGACCTGGAAATAATTAAGCAAAATAAGCTAGACTCAGAAAGATAAAATGCACAGTTTCTTTTATGCATAAAATCTGGATTTAAAATTATGTGTGCATTGGGGGAGGAGTTATCAAACTAGAAAAAGGATCATGTGAGAGAAGGAAGAGAACTGAGGGACGGGGAAGATGGGCAATGGCAGCTGTGTAATAAAGAAGGGGGGATGCTGTCTGGAGAGGAAAGGAACCAACAGAGGGCCCCATGTTAGCACAAAAACAGCCTGACAGGAAGCATAGAGTGGAACAAAGGCACTCATCTCATGGTGGCTGGGAATCAGAGTAAGAAAATGAAGGGACCAGTGTTGGTTTTATGCGTGAGAAAGCACACACACACACACACACACACACACACACACACACACACACACACACTACCAAGGCCTCACGAGACTTTATTCAGGAGAGTTGCCAGGCGGGTACAGGAGCAGAGAAGCAGAAGAGGATAGACAGACCACAACAGGGTGTGCACGGGTTTACGCAGCCACGCCCAGGGTCGTGCCTCAGTCTGAGGTGCCTCCCACCAGAGCCAAGTGTTTAGAGAAACCCCCACAGGCTTAGGAATGTCTGTGTGGCCTGGGAACTGCATGCAGACAGAAGAGGTCCATAGCAGCCCTGTGAGGAGACATCAAGCAGGGTGGCTGGAAAGAGGACACTGGAAAGATGTTGGGAACAAAGAGCCTGAAATGATTGAAACTGAAAGAGCAAGGCATGTGGAATAGCAGTGTACATGTGATAAAGCCCAGACTCCTTCTTGGAACACCTAATGCAAAAAATAGGTCCAGAGTTGGTGCAATGATGCCTGCCTATGATTCTAGCATTGGAGAAGCAAAAGCTGGGGATTTTCTCTAAGTTCAAGGCCAGCCTGGTCCTTACGTAGAGAGAGTTCTGGGATAGTCAGGACTGCGGAGTAAGACTTGTCTCTAGATAATGTAGCAAGTAGAAAGGGGCTCATGTTGTCACAGCAGTGTCTTCCACACCAGATGCAGATGACAAATCCACTGTACAATACACAGTGAAAGAATCTTGTAGCAATGTACATCCTCTGTTTTTTAATATGTATGCCCACCTCAAAGTTATCCCAGGACCCAAAATTGGCTGCCAGCATCACAAGTCAGAGCAAGACACAAGACAAAACAAGGTCTCTTTTCCGAGACCACTTTCCTGGAAAGCCTAATAAATCTATCTTTTTGATCAGAAGCAAGTTATATATTCACATTTAGCAGCAAAAGATTCTGAGTAATCAAATTGATTGATTAATTAGTTGGCTGACTGATTGATTTTGTTACTGGGGATGAAACCCAGGGCTTCATATAAAGTAGGCAATGAGTCTAGCAAAGCCACACCCAAGCCCTAAGAAATCATTATTTTTGGTCATGGTAAAGAGGAAATAAATAAAGAGGAAGTAGAGGAGATACAGGGTGGTAGCTGAACACCTCTGTGTTTGACAAGACACAAAGGCTGGGCCTTGCATTGAAACATTTAAGACAGAAGTTTTTCTAGGCTCTCAAGACAATGCAGCCCCTAACTCTTCCAGAGAGGAAGAAAAGCCTAAGAACAGAAATACTCTGGTTTGATAGCTGTGTTTATTTATTCAGAAGCCTTAGGCCAAAAATTAAGTTAAAAAAAATAATAAAAGACCAACTGAGCATTCTGCCCAGCACAGTAACAATGCAGGGCAGTAGAGTGTGTATCCTTGGGGAGCTTGAGAGCTAGTCAGGGAGGGTCTATCTTGGTCCTGCTCTAAAGGGTGTGTTTGTTTGAATGAGAAATGTCCCCCAAAGGGGCACACCCCCCACACTTGGTTCCCAGGTGACACTGCCTGGCTGGAGGTAGTTCTTCCCTAGCAACAGACTTTGAGATGCTATTGCTCCACTTCAGGTTCCCATTCTCTGCTTCATGCTTGTGTTTGAAGCTATGAGAGCCTGGCTTGCTGCTCCAGCCAGTGTGTGAGCCACTTGCTACTATGCCTTCCTGCTGTAATGCACTAACCACTCAGGGACTGTAAGCCCAGACAGTCTTCAGTAAGATGCCTTGGTCAGGATTTTTTAAATCACAGCCACAGAAAAGTGACTAACACAAAGGGATAGCATCTATTATAGTGGGGAAGGCGTGATAACAGGACTGGCCACATCAAAGTCACTTAGCACAGTGCCTCTTCTGACTTCATATGCCACTCACAGCAGAGCCATGCACACTTCTGTGATCACAGCAGTTCAGCAACACCCAGCAGTGATGGCTAACATGGTCAGCCTAACAGGATGCAGAGACCACCAAGAAGAAAGCCTCTGGTCACATCTTGGAGGAGGAATTTAGGCTGAGTTAATTAAGGTGGGAAGACCCACCTTGGTAGTTAGTGGGCTATCAAACACCATTCCATGGGCTAAAGGCCTGGCTTGATGAGAAGGGGAGACTGAGCTGAGTGCCAGCATTCAGTGCTTTGCTCACTGACTGTGGATGTAACACAACCTTGCACTGGCTAGTCTTATGTCAACTTGACAAAACCTAGAGTCATCTAAAAGAGGGAAGCACAATGGTGAAAATGCCTCCAAAGCATCTTCCTGGAGATCAGTCAACTAGGGATTGATGCAGTCCTGGGTTCCGTAAGAAAGGCTGATCAAACCCTGGGGAGCTAGCCAATAATCAGCATTTCGCCAAGGCATCTGCATCAGCTCCTGTCTCCAGGTTCCCGACCTCCTTGTTTGAGTTCCTATTCTGACTTTCTTTAAGGAAAACTCTGATATGGAAGTCAAATAAATTCTTTCCTCCCCAAGTTGCTTTTGGTCCTGGTGTTTCATTATAGGAGCAGTAATGCTTAAATACCCCTAAAGGTCCTGTAGCTATGACTTCCACACCATGATGGACTTATCCCATCCAAACCCTTTCTCCCATAAGTTGCTTCACTGGGGTGTGTTCTCACAGCATCAGGAGGAGTAACTAATATACCACCCTACCCCATTCCTAGTCCCAGATGAGTAAGACCTCTGACCACAAGCTTGGGTGTAGAAGGCCAGCTTGCCACAGCCTAAATGTTGTTTCCAGGGGGAGAGGTCACAAACCAAGCCCATTCGTAGCACACCATGCCATGACAAAACATCCATGAACTGAGTGGCTTCTGGTATCAGTTACTCTTCTCCTCACAGTGAGAAATACTCAAAAGAAGCAGTTGAGAAGGGAAGATTTATTCAGGTATATGGTTTAAGAGGTTACAGCTCACCATGGTGGGGTCAGCATGGCAGCAGAAACATTTCAGGACTGTGGCTGAACGTGAGGCAGCTTGCTCATGTGGCTTAGGCAATCAGGCAACAGCAAGGGAGAGGAACGCTGACATTCCACTGGCTTTCTCCTTTTTCCCTTTTTATTCTGTCTGAGAAGCCAGCCAATGGGATTTATTCTGCCTGGGAAGGCAGCCCATGGAGTAATACAGCCTACATTTAAGGCCATCCCCCACCCAGGTAATCCTCTCTGGAAATACCCTTACAGATACACCCAAAGGTATGCCTCACTAGTGCCTTAGGCATTTCTTAATCCAGTTAAATTGACAATTAACATTAACAATCACACTTACAAACAATGGAAGTTTATTACTGGTTCCAGAAGCTAGGCAGTCCAACACTGGCAGTTCTCCTCATAGACAATCCCTCTCCCTGTACTTCATGGGATGGAGGAGGGATGCGAGCTCCCCAAGGATGTTTTTCTACACCACTCATCCATCTCTGCCTCCATTACCTCTGCACCTCCAAAGGGTCTTATTTTGGCAGGTGTTGCTGCCTACATGCTGGTTTTTAAGGCCTGAATGGTACCTTTATGGTGGCATCAGTTGAACTAAGATCTGGGGGCCTGTCACACTGTCTAAAAATAGACAAAAAAACAAAAAGATCACCGCTTGCTGATCACTGGCTCAACATTGTCTGTCATAAACACAGCTAGCAAAGCTCTTCTTAGGTGTCCTGACCATGCCTGGGATCTTCATTTGTAACTTTGTCTTCTACTGGCTAGTGCCAGCCCTCAGCCCCAGCACCTGGGTCCTGTCATCTGTGTGATTTTACAATAAAGGGGAATGCAAGAAATCAGAATTTCCTTCTTGACAGGGTAAGACTTGGGCCTGCCCAGAGTAATGTTCTCTTTGAGACATTGGGTCTGAATGAGCGATACAAAGACTGAGTACAGGGAGAAAGGAAGCATGGAAAGACGATCCTGTTGGACTGTACTTCTGCAGTGGCTTACGCTGCCGCTTCCTGTGAACCCTGGCTTCCTGGCCTACTCCACAGGACTTTAATTCAGTTCCGGCTGTAGCCCCCCCTTTGCTGCTAGAGGCACATGGTCTCTGCAGCAGGAAGGTCATTGCTGTGCTGGTTACCATGCCCACTGCTTAGAAGTCAAGGCCCAGTCAGTGACCATTATGGTTCAAAAGTGAACTGAACCCCATATTTTCATGTATTTGAAATTGGTCCTCAGCTGCTAGTGGTGTTTTGGAAGGCTGTGGAATCTTTAGGGGTTATAATTCTTTTTTTTTTTTAAACTTTATTTATTTATTTGCCTTGGTGTTTGCCTGGAACTGGAACTACAGACAGTTGTTAGCTGCCATGTGGGTGCTGGGAATCGAACCCGGGTCCTCTGGAAGAGCAGATGGTGCTCTTAACCACTGAGCCATCTCTCCAGCCCCAGGGGTTATAATTCTAATGAAGGAAATGAGTCATGAGAGGGGACCTTGAGGTGGGATGGACCTTGAGTCAGAATGGATCTTGAGTCCAGCTTCACTTTCTACTTATACTGCTTCCCAATGTAGACACAGTATGACCAGCCACCTCGAGTGCTTGCGGACATGCCTTCCCTAACCTGACAGACTGTGCTGTCTCTGAAACTATAAATCAGAATGAAACCTTCCTTCTTTGAATTGGGTTCTGGTCAGGTACTTGAACACCGTTACAAGACAAGCTAGGAATATAGTCCTGGCTCACTGGCTGTGAGGAGACAGAGGTTGAGTAGGTTTGCCTGCAAGGTACAGACTGGAGAGTTTAGTGGTTATCTGTGTTCTGAGGCACTCCAAGCACAGTCCACAAACATAGTCTTGGCAATCTTATGCTGAGGATTCCTGGAGAGCTACTGATCTTCATCCATCTTGGAACCCAAAGTAACTAGGTTGTAATGCTAATTACAGACAGCACAAGTGCAGCCATGCTGCTTTTGCCTGTGGAGTCATGTGTGAACACTCAGACACAGTAAATAAATAAAAATATTAAATATACACTAACTATCACAAGGAGCATCCTATTCCATGAAGATGAAGTGTTAAAATAATGGGACGGTGGCACCAGGCTCACTGCAGCCCATAGCTTCGACACCCGGCTTCTGCCATGTGTGTGGTGGCATAACAAGAAAGAAATGTACAACAGGTGGTCTAGTAAGATGGTTCAGCAGATAAAAACTGAGCTCCATCCCTGGGCCCCAAGTGGTGGGAGGAGAGAGTCAACTCTCAAAGGCTGTTTTCTGACCTCCAAGTGCATAGTATGCACACAAGTGAATGAATGATACAGTGTGGCAATGCACACACAGCTCTCTGCTTCTGCTGACAAGGCCAACAAGGACGCTTCAGCCGGCTTTGTGTCTCACTGTGCCTTTTCCAGGGAGCTAACTGCAACACTGACCTGCTCACTACACACTCCTCTCCTACAGAACAGAAATAAGGGTGGTACCAGAGCTGCATGAATGAGCGTCCCCACCTTGTGCAGCTTGGTTGACCTTTACTTTAAAACCTTGATTGTGATCTTTGCTCCTTGTTCTCGGAAATGGATTCCTTTGGTCTTCTTCACTGACAGGAGTAATCCCCCTGAAATTTATGCTTTTACGGCATGGCTCATCTGGCTGTTGGAAAGGGAGCCCCTAGGACCTGCTTTTGTGGGTAAGCTTCTTCCTCACACAAGAGGCCTGTGCCAGGACCAGGGAACACACACCTTGACGTACCCTGGGGCGTGGCAAGCCCAGGCAGTGCCGGGAAGGGAGCTCCTGGCTCCGACCTGGCGTTCCTCCAGGTCTGCACAAGTGTACTCCAAGGCCAGCCTTGGTGGAAGGAGGGGCTGAGAGAAGCTGTAGGCAGAAGAGAGGAATGGGATGGGAGGAATGGGGTTGTCTTGCATAGAAGCAGGAAACAAGGCCAGGCCACCCTGCACATGACTGCTGGGTCTGCTGCTGGCTGCTATACATGAGCACACCCTCGAAGGGAGGCTGGTGGGGGGAGCTGGTTAGGGGCACACTGCTTGGAGCCTTGTCAATGAGGGGCTTTGCTTTTGCTTTTGTCTTGATGCTGGGAAAGGGGCCTCTTTGGGGCCGGAGCCACAGGGGTGGGGTGGGGGGAGGCTGAGTCCTGAGGTTTAACAGCTTGCATATGAACACCCTAACACAAAAAAAGTAAAGATCCTCACCTGTCAGCCCCTGGAACAGTCAGCTCAACTTGCCACAGTTCCAAGTAGTCCACAAAGAGTGAAGGACAGCAGGGCAGAAAGGCCAGACTGTAGCAGCTGTGGACAGCTCCTAAAGTCATGTGGACTTCTTGTGGGGTCAATATTGGCTACCCTGCTGTCTCAGCTCAGCTCGCTCATTCTTCTTGCTTCAGTCCCCTTCTGCTGCCTTCCAGGGAACTCTTCCCAGGGGTGGCCACTGTTTAACCAGTCTACCAAAGTCAGCTTCCCTGAGGTTTCCATATACATAATTTAATTGCATATACATAATTTAATACATAAAAGGTAAAGTGTCATAGAGCAGGGCTTTATGAGATAATTATAAAATTATTTTCAAATCTTGATTCACGGTATGTGCCGTATATGGCATCTTGGTTCATCTCTGTGTATATTATTTAATAATATAAAAAGCCATCCTCGTAGTTACTTTTGTTTCCAGTTGCAGAAGCCTCAAGCCAAGTGATGGACAGGTAGATGGCTTGCCAGGGGTGTCATACTTTATACAGCACCAGGCAGGCTGGCTCTGAAACCTGCTGTCACAGCATGTTTTGTGTCTTCTTACTCAGGGTTCTGCCTTGGGACTGTTTCCACCCTGCTGGGATGTGAAGCTAAGGGATCAATTTCCATCTTAAACACAATCATGGCCGAGGTGGTAGAAACAAATACAAAATTGTGAGAGAAAAGAAGAGCATTGCAGCCAAGTGCTGAAACAAGTGCTACAGGGCTGAGGCAGGAGGATGGCTGGACTATACAATGAGGCACTTTCTCAAAAAGAAAAAGAAAAAAATGTAAGAGAAGACAACACCATTAGTTTCAGCATCAATAGGTAAATTTGGGGGTGAGGAGAGTAAACTTTTATTTTATTTTGTTTTGTTTTGTTTTTGAGACAGGCAGGAGAACCTCATGTAGCCAAGGATAGCCTCAAACATACTTTGAAGCTGAGGTTAGCCTTGAACTCCTGTCTCTACTTGAAATAATATCTTCCTGGGCAAGAAAATTGATATTTTGTGTAATCTTTTTCCAAAAACAGAAATTTACTTGGGCAAAATTCTGTAAGCAAATGTGAATTTGCCACAGATTCTAAGCCCTAACAGTTGTATCTCAAACCAGGTCTATTTCCCAGATCCACACTCTTCAACAGGGCTTCCTGCATCCATTCATTCTATGCCTGTACTGATTCACCTGCCACACCTTGACTGCTCCTTGTGTCTAGAAGTCTTGGAACATGGTGATATGACTGCACAGCTTTTATTTTAAAATTCATTTATATGTAGTATAATTAGGAACAGGGTAGTAGAGCTGTACTGTCTCACCAGAGTGTGATTTGACATGGAAAAGATATGCTAGCCCAGCTGGTAGGATGTATCTGTAAGCCTAACCATTTGGATGACTGAGGCATGAAGTTCTTAAATGAAAGAGCTATGGAGTGAGTTCAAGTTCAGTCTAGGAAATTTAGTGATACCCTGTCTCAAAGTAAAGACTATAAAAAGAGCTGAAGACATAGCTGGGTAGTAGGGTACTTACCCAGCACATCCAAGGTAAGGACAAAACAGATGGAGAGGCTTTTGTTTTACTTTTAACTGGGCAGCCTACAGGGAGCAGTAGAGACTCTGGGGAAAAGGCAACTGTGTGTCTACAGGACCAGGAAAGACTTTCATTTAGTTATAGTCCATCATTGCCTTGCTGCCAGAACTATATATTTTCATAAAAAGATAATAATATGGGTTTTATGCAAAATCTTACTATTTATACATTAGCCAGTGACTGTGAATTCTCTGGAGGTATGTGAGTCATGTTGAGGACACTCTCCTTTACCTAATATGCTATGCCATCCCACACTGTACACAGCACATATTAGAACAAATCATTTCAACCCAAGAAACTCATTGAAGACTTAGTGAGCACCAGAAAGTAGGCCAAGAGAAGGAAGTCTAAGATTAGACTACTCTCATTTTTTTTGGCTTGTGTTCTAACAGATAGGACAAAATATCCTCCATAAAGTGAGGGGTCAGGGTACCAGGGGTCAAGGCAGCGGTGAGGGCTGGAAGACCTGAGAACTGAACAGGAACTGGACCTTGTGTAAGCGCTGGCCAAGTGGAAGAAGATCATGCTGAGCAGTGGGCTGTGGGTTAGCTGAGTGTTCCTGAGCATGGCGGTGTGGAACGAAGGCAACCAGAAAGGAGAAATCATCAGACCTGAAGCTGAAAGGGGCAGACAAGATGAAAGAAGAGCAAAGGAAGATGACAGACAGCATCGTCTATGATGAGAAGGTCTTCTCTCTGGCTTACCAAGTCCATAAGATGGATAATGGATGGATTCCTCCAGCAAATATTCTCCTAAACTCAGTGTTGAAGATTCTGAGGCTACTGGTCACTAAAATTATCTTTCTTACGGGGTTTAGTTCTAGCTGGGAGAGAAACAGTAAACAGTAGAGAGTACCTAAATTACAACACTAGGGCAGTACACCAGCCTTAAGAAGGAGAAATGCAGTAAGGGGGATGTTCCTGGGACTTGAAGACAGAGGTGGCATGTGTCCTGGCCTCAAATGTAAAGAAACAGCCAGGAGTGTAATAATTCCAGAGCCAGGCTCCAACTCCAAGAATCAATTAGTGATGATGTTTTATAACTAAGTAAAACCAAAAGCTGAATCAGGAAAGCAAAAAGAGCATTGGAAAATAGAAGAGTATATTTACTCCTATTCCAACTGCCTTGGTACCACTCCTATTTTTAGTGTCCCTCAGTGATCTGAGCTACCAGCATATGTATCTTGTATATAGACGATAAACACTATTTTCAGTTTACAGTCACCTCTTCATTTAACATCACAGCGTTTCCATGACAACCACTACAGCCTGACCTGTTGTCAGGTTCAATTTCTGCTCTATTGTCTCTCCACTGGGCATAATATACAGTGTTAACCTTTCCTTGGTCACATTTAGTTTTGTCTATTTTCATGCTTATGAACATAAATACCTTCACACACTCATTTTTTTTTTTCTCTTCGTCCCTATAATTTCCTTAGGTTAAGTTTCCGGAAGTAGGAAATGAGTGAGTCAAAGTGAATCCTTAAGAGTTTGTGTTACAAGTTGCCAAACTGATTTACAGCAAAGGTCAAAGGTAAAAAGAGCTGGAGTGAGAAAGAGACTGGGAGAAAGGTAGAAATCTTTACATCACAGAAGGTTGGATCCTGGTTGGCTTACTTCATATTTATTTAAGGCCTGCCACACAGTAAGCAACCAATAAAAGACTGAGTCGCTGATTTCTGTGTTCACATTTTATAGCTCAAAATTGATTTTCAGGGTTTAAAGAGATGAATCCGTGGTTAAGAGCACTTATTGCTCTTGCACAGGACCAAGGTTCAGTTCCCAGTACCCACATGGCAATGCATAGCCACCTATAGCCCAGTTCCAGGGGATGGGATGCCTTCTGCTGACCTCCTCTGGTTCCTGCACACACACAGAGTGCACATAAGTACACTTAGGCATACTCACATATACACATAAAATATAGCAAAATATTATTTAGATTTGTACTTCCAATGATGTATAAATTTGTATGTCCAAGGTCTCAGATCCCCTGAAACTGGAATTGCAGGCAGTTGTGAGCTGCCTAATATGGGTCCTACGGATACAAACCACACCTTTAACCACTGAGCCAGCATTCCTGCCTATAACATTTTCTTTGTCAGACTCCTCTCTCAGTCAGCAGTGAGATATTTAGAACAATGCTCCTCAACCTTCCTAATGCTGCAACCCTTCAACAATCCTTCATGTTGTGGTGACCCCCCCAACCATAAAATCATTTTTTTGCTATGTCATAACTGTATTTTTACTACTGTTATGACTCATAATGTAAACATCTGTGTTTTCTGATGGTCTTAGTGACTCCTGTGAAAGGGTCATTCAATCCCCAAAGGGGTCACAACTCACAGATTGAGAGCTGCTGCCCTAAAGGGTTAGGGTGCTCACCACCAAGACTAGTGACTCACATAGTGGAAGGGGACAACTGACTTCTGGAGGCTCTACCTCTGACCTGTACTAACACATAATACAAAAACTGTTTTTATACTTGGGCTGGAGAGATGGCTCCAGGGTTAAGACTGCACATTGCTCTGCAGAGAATGCAAACTAAGTTCCCAGCACCCATGTCTGGTAGGTCACGTATATTTGTGACTCCAGCTCCAGGGGATCCAGCACTTCGGGGTTCTGTGAACATCTACATTCACACTTACATTCCTACACTAGGTACATACATATAAACATGACTTTTAAAATTTTTTTTAAAGATTGATTTTCAAGTAAATTTGTTGTTCCACAAAGAATGGAAATTAGACAGTTGGGAGCAAATGTTTTGCAATACTCTGCTTTTGCTGCTTTGGCTTGTGATCAAAAATAAAATGAAACTAATGTAGATTAGGTGGGTGGGAGGGGACTTCGTGACTAGAGTGCTGTTGCTGGAAAGGAAAACATGAGGTCAGAATCCCAGAAACTGCATAACCATTATGTGCCTGTGACCTCAGTTCTGGAGGCTGTGGTCAGAGACAGGAAGATCGCAAAGGTTCACTGCCTCAAGCTCCAGGTTCAGTGACAGACTCTGTCTCCAAACATAAGATGGAGAGCAATTGAGGAAGTCACCCAACAATACTTTTGGCTCCCACATGCATTCTCATTGGCAAGTACACATACACTAAATTAATTCATTATTTAATTAAAATAAAAGTGGTTAGGACCAAGATAGCAGGTTGAGACTGAAGAAATGCCATTTTGTATTCTAGTAGCCATAGAGATAAAATAGAGTTCAGTTCCACATTCCTGGCAGGGGCTTGCCCAGTTCTAGGAGAGAATGAGCTGGACACCTGGATGATTCAGGTGGGGTCCAGGACTAAAAGGAGTCTTCCATTTTAGAGAACTATGCAGAACTAGACAGAGCCCTGAGAAAGAGTCCCTCACCTAGTTCCCAGAGACCATAGCTAGAAACTGCTGTTCACAGAGGGGCAGCATGACCTAAGTTCCAACTGCAGAATCTATACCACCCTGACCCTGTTATCTGACCACCAAATGCTCTAGTCAAAATACACCACCATCATTCCTGGGCCCAGATTCAAGGAGAAATTCCCCAGATTAGCTGTCAGCACACAACCTTGTACTACAGTAACCCCAAATTGTGTTTTCTCCCTTTAAAAGTGGCTGTTAAGCTCCCCTCGGGAGCCCCTCCTGATCTTGCTATGGCAAGAGCTGGACTGGGTTCGCTGCCATGGCGTGTATTTACATCAATAAACCTTGCTATTGCATTTCGCTATGTCCTTGTCTCTGGTGGTCTCTCCGGGGTCGAGACTTTGGGCATGACAAGACTATGTTTTAGATTCCTTCACAAATCCCTAGAAAACAAGTCATAGACTTTCTCTTTGGGGTGGCACATGTCTGCAATCCTACCACATGGTAATCTTAGGCAGGAAAATCCAGAGTTGTAGGATAACATGGAATGCAGATTGAGTTCAAGACCAGCATGGACAACTTAGTTAGACCTTGCCCCCAAATTAAAGAGGGTGACGAATACTTTTCTAGTATATGAGACCCTAATGTATATGAGACCCTAAATTCAAGTCCCAATGCTACAAAAAGAAATGAGGGAAGGGGAGGAGAGGAGGGAAGGAGAGAATGAGGGAGGGGGAGGGGTAGAAGAGGGAGGGGGAGGGGAAGGGAGGGATCAATGTCACTAAAGTCAGCAGAACTCTAGGTGACGTTATCCATTCTTGTAATCTCAGCACTTTGGTGGAATCAAGAGGATCAAGAGATCAAGGTCATCTTGGGCTAACTAATGAGTTCAGGGTTAGCCTGGGCTACATAAAGCATGTCTCAAAAGAAAAAAAAAACCCAGTAATAAATAAATAAAGTCACCAAGACCCCACACATCTTTTCTGTATCAGATATTGAAATCAGACATAATTGTGTTTATTTATTTAGAGGTTTTTTTTTTTGTTTGTTTGTTTTTTGTCTCTTCGAGCACAGGTTGGCCAGTCTCCTGTAGCACAGGTTGGCCTTGTACTTCTGATCATCCTGTCTCTACCTCCCATGTGCATCACAGGCACACACTATCCACACTCAGCCAGTTGTTTTGTGAGACAGATTCTCAAATTCTCACTACATAGACTAGGTTGGCCTAGTGCTTACTATGTAGTTCAGGGTGGTTTTGAAGACACAGCAGTTCTCTAGCCTCATCCTTACTCACCCACCTCCAGCGCTGTGATTACAAGTGTGGGTTTTCATAACTGGCCAACAGGGGTTCTGTAAGGAATGGCAAAACCTGTACTGTGTGAGGGCATCGAGGGAGAGAAAACAACAGTCACAAAACTGCAAGGCAATGGCTGAAGGGCAGCTGACAGAAGAAGACAGAGTTTAAGAAGAGCCACAGTGCAGAGAAACAGTTGCCAGAGTTTTGGGAGCCAAAATCAACTTAGCCATATTTTATAAGTTATCTCCTACAGCTAGCCAGCAGTCTATACTCTAGATAGCAAATACCAGAAAACTACACACCCTTATTAAGCTAAACCATGACTCCAGGCTTTCTCCTTGACCTTCTCAGATCAGCAAGGTGACCTTCCCCAGGCCCTCAACTGATAACAGATAGATTTCCATATCAATTCTACCCTGTTACTTCCCCTCACAGGCTTGCCACATTCTTTTGAATATCCCACCCCTTTCCTCCCAGCTACATGCATGGCAGAGATTCTGTATAAATAGTGGCTGTAATAATAAAGCTAAAGAGGACTTGATCAGAGAGATTTGTCTTGTCCTTCTGTTCTTTGTGTTCCTGCCTTCCATTTGCTTCCTTCCTAGGTTCAGGTGGCTGCTGAAGACCCTGCTGGTCGGGGAAACCAGAGCAGACAGTAACATGGCGAACGTTCACCAGGCAAACGCAGTGCCCATGCGGCCATAGGAGCTCAGCGTATGTTCACCCTCAGAGAGGTGATATCTGGGAATCATGTCCAAATGGATGACAGCCTCTGTTGTAGGGCTCATCAGGGACTGTCAAATGCCATTACAGGAAGGTATGAATTGGAATCCAGCAGAGCCACATGCAGTCTTTGCCCCTCAGAAGGACAGACAGACAGACACTTTGCACTGGCTGCCAGTCCCACTGGGACCCTGGTCTCCCTGCTCAAGCCAGAGGCTTGCTGCTTAGTTTCTCTTTGGTAGACTCAGGATTAGTTATGTATTTGCTCTTCTGGCCTTTCTCTCAGCACACTTAGATTTTCACATGGAATCCTTGCCAAAGTTTCCAGACCTTAGCACTGACTGGGAGGGCAACTGAGTAAGACATGAACTCAAGCTCTGAGTAGCTTGAGCAGGGAAGCTTGGGGGGCACTTTAAACCATTTTTGCTTCAGCTCCTGTTTATAACACTGCTGAGACTCCTCAGATTGGCTTGACCCTGGGGTTCACCAGCTCCTTCCATTTCGGGGGTGGGATACTAGTGGCCTTCTTTGCTCTAGGACCCAAGGCCACTGCTTCAGACCAGTACAGTCTCATTTCTATAAGAACCTGTCAAAGGCCTCTCCTGAGGGATGAGAGATGTTTAATAGCTCTCTACACAAAAAGGAAGCCTACTGCATAGGGCAGCTCCACGGACTCTCTAAAAATAGAGACTGTAGATTATTTTTTAAAACCCTCACCAACAGGATCCTGGCTGTGAGTCACGGTTTTCTCTGATGGAGGGAAACCACACTGCCACGTGGACATCTTCAGCCTTCTGAAACATTGTTCCATGGGCAGAACGAACCACACCAACTCTCAGTGAAGAAATGCAGATGATATATGTGCCAGGGTGCCGAGACCTGGGCTGACTGTGTGCCAGGGTGCCGAGACCTGGGCTGACTGTGTGCCAGGGTGCCGAGACCTGGGCAGCCTGTGTGCCAGGGTGCTGAGACCTGGGCTGACTTCAAGCAGGTGCTCCATGTCAGGAGGAGGGAGCTATTTCTGGGGCCAGCTCTCACTTGTGTGTTCAGCAGGGTGACTTTTTACTTATTCTTGGCTTTATTTGTTCCTGGTTCCAGGAAGATTCATAATCTAATGAAGAAATATTTGCGCAGGAGGAGTTGTATGGCATGAGAAGAATCAGTCTTCCCGAGATATCAATTTTACTTACTTTGCAGAACATCAAAAAGAAATTTTAAGTGATAAATGCATTAATCTACAGCTACTTATGATTAGCCTGCTCTGACTAAAATGGGTATACATAAACTGCAAGACATCTTTCATACTCCCAAGGTACTTTAAAATAATGAAAACATACAAAATCATAACTGAGTAATTAAAGTAATGGAAATTAAGAAGTTACCACTGTATGGAATTGCCTATTAGAGCAATGTATCTCTTTTTATAAGCCTTTTGTTGTAATGCTATTAATTTTTAAGTAACAAAATATTGCTCCTGAACAAAAAAATGGGTTATTAACTAACACATACACAATTAATTGCTTTGCAAATACAAAGTCCTAGATTCCAGTTTATACAAAGGAATTTTGCATCTAGTACATTTTTTGTATGGGTATGTAGTAAACTCAACACCCAGTGGCCACGTGCCTGACATGTAAGATGTAAAGGAGACTGTATTGAGGTCTCAAAAAACAAAGTGAGGGGGGCTGGAGAGATGCCTCAGAGGTTAAGAGCACTGACTGTTCTTCCAGAGGTCCTGAGTTCAATTCCCAGCAACCACATGGTGGCTCACAACCATCTGTAATGACATCTGGTACCCTCTTCTGTATACATAATGAATGAATAAATAAATATTTTTAAAAAAAATCAAAGTGAGGATCAGAGCTGGGGAAAAGTACTTGTCAAGCAAAGCTTGCCAGCCTGAGTTCCGTTATAGCTCACACCTAAGAGGCCAGGTGTGGTGGCTCATGCATGTAGTCCAGCAGGACTAAGGGGAGGCAGTTAAGGAGTGAGTGGAGACAGGAGAATCAGCTGAAGCAGATTAAGCAGGTAAGCAGACCCCTCCTTAAAAACAGGATGGGAGAATGGACTCTGAACATTGTCCTCTGTTATATACAAACATACTACATACACACGAAAAATAAATTTTAAAAAATCTTCAAAGGTGTGGGGGGGTCATGCTGGTTCACACCTATAATTTCATGTGGTTTGGGACTAAGGATCATTAATACTCAAGGCCTGGGTTACACAGGTGTTTGAGGCCAGCCTGGGATGCAGAGTGAGACTGGGGTGGGGGGGTGGTATTGATTCAGCTTCCTCAGCTGTTGGATTCCTATGGATAGAAAGTCTGGCCCTGCCTACTCTTCTCCCACCTCACCCACCTCAGGGTCCTCAACCTCTTCATGATTTGGGGATTTATTCTTTCATACCCTTTCCTTCAGTGGATCATTGGGGCGACAAAACCTTCCTAACGCTTTCTGAAGTGTGGGATTCTGTTTCTACAACAATCTATTGGTGACCTCCAGTCCAATGTGTCTTCACTCATGGAATGTGATTGATAACTTCATGGCATTATGAGTTACCCAGTCCCAAGGTGGGAGGCACTCAATACCCTATGTGCACACCACTCATCCAAGGCTGAACGAGGGCAAAGATCCCTAATTGCATGGTCTGAGACAGTTCTCACTGGATTCAGACGTGAGCAGGGTTGGCATTTGTGATCTTCCTGCCTTCGCCTTCCTAGGCCTTACAACACTTGATATTTTTGTTCTTAAGAAAGTCCACTCATGTTATCCAGGCTGGCCTTGCACTCCTGGGCTCAAGTAATCCTCCTGCCTCAGCTTTCTAATAGCTGGAGAGACCAGCATACCCATGTGCCAGACAGCTGACATTTCTGAGAGTGTTCATGTTACCTCTTACAGATCATAAGTAAACATTAATGTATTGAAGAGTCCAAGAATTCCTTAAGGAGAAAACAGCAGTCTATTTAAATTTTCTTTGACTCCTATCTGGGAATGGGCACATCTCTTCTTGTGCAGACAACTGATCATATTTTGAATGTCAGGATGCAAGATGTGGACCAGATGGAAGCCAAGTCTCTCATCTGCATGAGATGAAAGAAATGCTCTCTGCCTCTGTCTCTCCTTTCTTTCCCTTGGGGCCACCCTTGTTGGATGGTTCCCAGGGGAGAAAGTAGCTTTATTTCCCAATGTGCCAGTCCCAAGTTGGTGTTCTCGTACTCAGACCAAGAATAAGAATAAGTGGAATTGTTTGAAGTAGAATTTCCCAGAACCTAGGAGAGTGACCTAAGTCTGGGCCTGCTTACACATATAAAAGACACATTTAGGCTGGGCATGGAGCTCAGAAGTAGAGCACTTACCTAGCACTCCAGGACCTGGGTTTGATCCTACACATAGCAGGGAGGCAGGCAGGTGTTCAGGTAAAGTAAGTATAAGGTTAGGCTCCCCAGAAAGACCCACCTGTCCTCAACTCTCTAAGAGTTTGGCTCTTTGATGAAAAACACAGGCTTTCCCCTGAATTGGTGAACACTGCCTATGGTTAATTTTAGCTTCAAATGAACCTTGGGCATTAATACTAATTAATTGTCAACCTGATCTCTATTCAAATATATCAATATTTTTAAGGCTGACACATAAAAGCAAATATTTGCCTCTTGAGCTAAAGTAGGCGACTTTTAAACAAACAGGCAAAAAAAAAAATACTTTGTCTGAATCACTAATGAGCATTTTTTATCATTTTTTTCTCCCAAGTTTTGAGAGAACTTGTCTAGCAAACTATATTTACTGAATAATTAATTTGTTTTCTCTTAAAGAAAATTAATCCCAAACTCATTATCACTTGGCTGCCTTCCCAGCCAAACACAGATACTATCTGAATTCTATTCATTTGTTGAGTTTTTAAGTTTTTTGTTTATTGTGACTTACAGTACATCACGTCTAAGTGAACATACAGAACTTTCATGGTTCTGTTGAACGGCATCCTTAGTGGGCAGGAGCTATGAGCCATTGCTGACAGTTTGTGTGACAGAACATACATTTGGGTCCATTTGCTCGCTCCTCGTTCCTCAATGAAGACTGTGGGATCTTGTCAATGGAGAGGTAGTATCCACTGCAGTTTCCTGTCTTTGGTGTGATAAGTCTACCATCAGGATCCTAATGCCTCAGAAAGAAGATGTTGCTAACTGCAGCTCCATGATGCTCGGCACATCTCACCCAAGCTCGTGCTGATGATAGCTTCGTGGGACCACTTGCAGCTTCAGTAGACATCTCTAGACCTATCCATGGGGGTGGTACCTAGCTCTATAGTACTGGAGCTGAGGAGGTTTCCTGTTTGCTCCTCTTACATTTAGGATTCCCTTTCTATGAGGAGACGAAAATGAAATGTCCTCCTTATATAGCCAAGAATGACCTTGAAGTCCTAATAGTCTACTTCCCAAGGGCTAGAATTGCAGACTTACCTACCATGAACACATTTTGTGGTTACTGGAGAGGGGGAGAATCTCTCTGTTTAGTCCTGACTGGCTTCAAACTCACCTCTGCTTTAGACTTTCAAGTGCTGGGATTCCACTCTCAGTGATGATTAGTTTGTCTGTAGATGTGTTCATTCATTTATCTAAAGAGTAGTCTGATGGAATGCCAAGTATGAGGAAACTGCTAAAGAAAAATGCTAGAGGGAAGATGCCCTGGCCTAGTTTTCTTGAGCCCTGGCCTTGGAGAGTAGGCCCAAACAGAGGAGCCCCCGAGGCTGAAATGAGTGATATTATCAGCCTCCCCCACACCACCACCACCCAGTGGCTCAGCCCATCCCTACTGTGATCCAAGCCTGCAGGGCAGCGAGCTGCTCCTTGCTTGGGAGTAGGGTGTGTGTGTGCAGGGCAAAGCAAAAACAGGCATTTCTCCTACTGAGCTCCAGAAGCTGACAACCAGCAGGTGCAAGATATTGTTTAGAAGGTTCCTTCAGAGCTGGCCAGATGGAGATTAAAAAAGAGGGCAGTGTGGGAGGTGGGCCGCATGCCTGATTTCTAGAATACTTCAGGGAGACCATGATACCCTAAAAGACTTTATGAAACTCAGAATCTGCAGCAAACTTGCCCTGCTTCTCCTGAGCCCCACATGGAAGAAGGCACAGGGTAAAGGTCTCTGTAGTATGTTGACGATCCTATGAGAGTCCTCCTGTACCCCACCCCACAACAAAGACTGGGATCTCAGCAACACAGGACACACTGACCTGAAACAATCTAAATATACTGACAGCGAGTGACCAGGGACCCAACAGTAGTTGGCAACAAAACCTTCCTAGGCAAAGAGGAAATGATGTAGAGGTGTTTCCAGCATCCTAGCAGCAAAAGAAGCCTGAACTAGAGCTTAGTGGGTTGTTTTCAAAAGAAACTGTCTTTGATAATCAGACTTGTTGACTGGGACCCTCTTCCCAAGCTGTAGTAGAGATGGGGAACAGAGAGGCTGAGCTATCTAGCAGGGGCCAAACTCCCAGCCCCGACCAGCCTAGTTCACTGTGCACATCCTTCCCAAGTGTCTTCCCAGACAGGTGATCTGCCATCTGCAGGTCCAGTGTGTCCTCCCCAGCAGCCAGGAGTTCATCTCTCAGTGTTCTGTGCAGTTTCCAGTCTGTGCACGTGTGCAGATGTCAATGATTTCCTTCCAAACACCAATTGTAATGACCTGGAGGAGATCGTACTCTTCAAGAGTGAACACACTGTCAGAATGCCAGTACGTTCTTGTATACCTGAGGGTCAGAGAGGCTTGTGGGAGATCGGTCCTATTTTCTCCTTGTACTACACTCCTTCTGTTCTCCTAGGTGTGGAACCAGCCAGAATGTCTATCTACACATGAATAGGTAAGGAAAAAGTAGTCAGATTCCTAGGGAAACTTTAGCTGGCTGTTGAGTAAAATTAAAGCCTTTGGTAGTAAACGGGTAGAGCTGGAAATCAACATGCTAAACAAAATTAATTCAATTCAGTAAAACAAATGCTACATATGCAGACTCTAGATTTAAATTTGTATGTGTGTTATGTTTTTATGTGTTTGTACACATGTGCTCGTACATGTAGGACACAAAGGTACAGTGGGAGCCATGAGAGAGAAAGGTGACATCCGAAAGAAAGACACGGGAACATGTGTGACATAAACAAGAAGGGGCTAGATCAGTCAAAAAAAGTCATGTGTGCAAGACTGAGACACTCCAGACAATTAACTCGAATCCCTGAGTTCGACGTCTTCCTCACCCAGAAACCTGGGGGAAAACAACAACAAAAACTAAATTATTGAGGCAGAGTTTCACTTCTCACATTCTAACATCTGAGGAAGGTGCTAATAAACTCTGTTCCCCCAGGAAAGACAAAAATAGGGAACCAGAAGTCTGGAAAGGGTACTATATAGTGTCTCAAAGTTGCCTGAACTTTTAACCAGATCTGGTTTGTGTTTGACTTCTCTTAGTGTGTTGGTTAGTATCCTGTTACCTTTCACAAGCTAGGATCATCTGGGTAGAGGGACCCTTAACTAAGAAAATGATTGATCTTTAGGCAAGTATATGAAGTGTTTTCCTGATTAATGACTAATATGCAATGGCCCACCCAACATGGGTGGTGCTTCCCAGGGCAGGTGGGCCTGGGCGTGGAAGAAAACAGACTGGGCCTGGCATGGTGTTCTCGACTTTAATCACAGCACTCCAGTGCCGGGAAGGCCGAGGCAGGTGGATCTCTATGAGTTTAAATCTAGCCTAGTATATATAGTGGGGGGGGGGGGAGCAAAGGCTCCTCCATGACCTCCAGCTCTGACCTCCAGGACCGAGTCCTGCCTTGAGTACCTTAAATAGTAGACTGTGACCTGAGAGTTGTAAGATATGACAAATCCTTTCCTCTTCAGTTGCTTTTAGTCCTGGTGTTTATCAGAGCAGTAGAAAGCAAACCACCGCACCAAGTCTCACTGATTATTAAAAAATGCAAATTAGGGGTTAGGGACATGGCTTGGTGCACAAGGGTGCTTGCCACCTAGCCTGACTCAAGACAGGAGAGAGAGAGAGAGAGAGAGAGAGAGAGAGAGAGAGAGAGAGAGAGAGAGAGAGAGAGAAAGAACTGGCTCTCCTAAGTTGTCCTCTGACCTACACACCTAAACACACACATAAACACATACACATAAACACACACACACACACTAGAAAAATGCAAGTAAGGTAGATTCCTCCAGAAAATGGTTCCCACTTCCCTCCCTCCCTCTCTCATTCCCTTCCTCCCTCCCTCCCTCCTGTTCTATCCCAGCCACAAATGTGCACACTATAGTGTCTATCACATAGTCAGTTGGAATACCTGGGGCCCGAAAATAGACACTAATATAGCTGAGCCCTGGTCCCCAAAACCCTAAGACAAAATAATCACTCAAAGCTGGACAGTGTGCATTTGTTAGACATGTAGCTTCTTTGTGTCTGTCTTTGTGGTCTCCTAGAATGTCTTCATTGTCTTGTCTCATTTGAAGGCAGTGTCCTCTTAGTACGGTCAGTCACTGTGTAATAAACAAAGGGGAACTGTCATCTGGTGTTTTCTTAGAAAGCAGCTTGAGAAGCAAGAGAAGAACACTAGGAATTCTCAACGCCTTCTTCAGAATACCCACGTCTGGGTGAGTCAGTGCAAAACTGTGTGACAGTCTTGCAGTGAGATAAAATGCAAATTTGTCTGGCTGAGGGGAAACCTACATTTTGCCTTTAAAGGCACAATCATTTTATTATCAGCCATGGCTCTGAAGTTAAATGTTGTTTTTGCTTAAATTGAATAGAACTGTTGCTTTATTAATCAGTGTAAAGAAGAAAAAGCAAGCCCTTCCTAGACCTTGTCTCTTGTCACACTCATGATGCTCCAGGATTTCTTATGTGATAACAATATCACATAAGAAATTTTTTAAAAAAAAGAAAAGAAAAAGAAAAAAAGGAAGGCAAGTTTTGCCTGGCTACTGCAGTTTAACCAAACAACAATGTCAGTGTTCCCTTCTGGACTGAGCTAGCCTTACATTTGCTATACATGTCATTTAAAGAATCTAATGAGGGGCTGGAGAGATGGCTCAGCGGTTAAGAGCACCATCTGCTCTTCCAGAGGACCCGGGTTCGATTCCCAGCACCCACATGGCAGCTAACAACTGTCTGTAGTTCCAGTTCCAGGCAAACACCAAGGCAAATAAATAAATAAAGTTTTAAATAAAAAAAAAAAGAATCTGATGATAACTGAGGATGTAACTGAGGGGTGAAGCATTTCTCCAAGATTGAGGCCCTGGATTTACTCTCCCTAACACAGGTCACATAAGACCCTTTAACTAAAACTCATACACAGAGAGAGAGAGAGACATGTACACACACAAAATAAGAGAGTGGATAAAGAAACTGTGATATATAGAAAATATACTTTATTATATATAAATATTAATATTTAATTGATTTTTGTTGTTATCTGTTTTTTATTATCTACAGTCGCTGCCCCTTAAACAACAGCCTCAGGCAAAGATTGTGCCTGAGGAGATCTGTTTTCTGAATCACTTGACTTTCAAAGCCACTAAGGGAACTTACCTAAAGAACTCACAATCAGGTGGAATTCTGCTCACCCAGAGAGACTGACTAGCAGTAGCTAACCTTCTCCCTTAGCTGGCGTCTTCCATAAACCCTCAGCCCCCACTTTAAAACCCACCACTTCCTGTCAGCTACTCACTGACTCAGCCTACTGCTCACGGGTTAATTTTATTTCATCAAACACACCTTTGAATTGTTAGCAAAAGCAGTAGGAAAAACTGCAACACACTTTAAAATATTACCCAACAATTTTTTTTTTACTCATAAAGAATGAAGTTCTGTCACTTGCAAAAAAAAAAAAAAAAAGGATCCAAACAGGGGCAAATCATATTAAGCAATTCTCATAAAGACAACATTTGTTTTTCCTCACTTGTGGTTTCTATATTTTATACATAAAGAGGCTGGAGAGATGCTCAGACCTTAAGAGCACTTGCTGTTCTTCCAGAAGACCTGAGTTCAGTTCAGCACTCATCATGGGCAGCTCACAATCACCTAACTCAAGCTCCAGGGGGTCAGACAACCTCTTCTGGCCTCCACCAGCCCCCCACCACACACACACACCACATACACATAAATTTTTAAAAATCTAAAAACAATATGCATGTGTATATGTCATGAAAGGAGAGGGTGTCTAGGGGAACATCAAAGACTGATCAAATGAGGAAGGGAGGTAGGTGGGGGATGCACTCACTGTATAAGACTGTAAATGTTTTTAATGATAACACAGGGACAAGACAGCTGAGAGGCTTAAGAACTCTGGCTTCTCTTCCAGACAACTGGGGTTTGACTCCCAGCACCCGCTGTCAGCTCACAGTTGTCTATAATTCCAGTTCTAGGGAAGCCAATGCTTTCTTTTACCCTTAGAGACAACACACACACATGATGCACAGACATATATACAGGCAAAATACCCAGAAAATAAAAACATACAAATAAAAAAAGGAAAGGAAGTGCATGGAAGGAGAGAGACAGAGAGAGAAGCATAGAAGGTATAATTTTGATAGAGTACAGACCCAGAATTAGATAAACCCAAAGGTCTGACCCTGATTCTCTCATTTTAGTTCCTTCCAAGCGACTCTCCACTTTCCCTGCAACCATCCCTTACTTATTACAGTACTGAAGAAAATACTTTAAAGATAAAACATCTGTGAGCTGAATAAACATAGATTTACTTCAGGGCCAGACCTGGAGAATCATGTCTATAAGCCCAGACACTTGGGAAGTAAAAGGATCCAAATTTCAAGATCAGCCTCAGCTACACAGTGAGTTCAAGGCCAGTCTGCCCTACATAATTAGGCATGATTTTAACACCAAAACAAAAACAAAAAGTTAGTTAGTGGGCAACAGAAAAAGACAGGAGTGTACTTACTAGTCAGAGTTCTTCAGGGTCATAGAACCTATGGAGTGTGTGTGTGTGTGTGTGTGTGTGTGTGTGTGTGTGTATGGGCGCATGCACGCGCATGTGCTCACGTGCGAATGATTTATTGGGATAACTTACAGGCTAGTCTAGCTAGTGCAACAATGGCTGGCAAGCTGTGAATGGAAAGTCCAAGAATCTAATAGTTGTTCAGTGCCATGAGGCTGGATGCCTCAGCTGCTCTTCAGTATATGCTAGAATCCTGAAGTGGGCTCTAATGCCAATGAAGAACTGGATGTGCTAGCAAGGAGAGGGCAAGCAAGCAAAAAGCAAAAGCTTCCTTTTTCTATGTCCTTATATTGGTTTCCAGCAGAAGGTGTGTCCCGTATTCAAGGTGTGTCTTCCCACCTCAAGATCCAGATCAAAAGTATGTCTTCCTACCTCCAATGTCTGTACTAGAACTAAATTCACTTACTTTTCACCAACCAAAAATATCTCACATTGGTGCCCCGTTTCTGGATTGTTCAGAAACTTCAGATATAGTCAAGTTGACAACCAAGAATAGCCATTACGTCACAGGAAGGAAGAAAAGAAGAGGGGAGGTGGGTGAATAGGGAGAGGGGAAGAGAGGGAAGGGAGGGGGCCGGTGTATACAGCCTGAGAACCTTGGTTCTGTCGAACCAAATGCCAGCTTTGCTTCCTGTAGAGCATCACCCCCATGGGTTTATTGTGGGAATTAAGTGAGATGCTGCAACTTCACACTCAGTGTGTGTGGGTGCTAAGAGAACAACCTTCCCCATCAGCCTCACTTGCCAGGCATGACAGCTCACTGTGCTGCCATGGGTAAATTTTTTTATTTCACATCTTTATAACAATCACTGGTGCTTTTATTCAAAAGAAAATGACCTCTAGGAGGTTCCTGCGTGAGACAGATCAACTGGACAAAGTGCTGGTGTCATAAAGCCCTCCTAGGAATATATGTATGTATTATACACCAAAATATTTGCTTTGAGTATTTAAAAGTCACCTGAATCTAATGCTTTCTTTGTGACCCAAGAGCACCTTGCTTATCTGTTTCTGCCAATACATCATCACAGGATTATGATGGGTGGTAACTTGGGAATTCCAGGGACCGTTCCTCTCCTAACTCTCACAGAGTCAGGCTAGGGTAACTGCCTCATGTCACTGCTTGCCTGGGGAAGAGTCATATCTCTGTTGTCCCTAGTAATTATTAATAGCATTCTCTTTTTTTCTTTTAATTATCCCAATTTGGTTAATAGATTAACTATCTTAATTCTAATGAAGTTTAATGAACAAAGAAAAGTTACATAAAGTCACGGACTCGCCGTGAATTTGTTACATGTAGAATTCAGTCCACAAACACATGAAATAAAAGTCTGAGAGGCTGTGATGTGTCTTTAAGTTAAAGGGGAGATGTGAGCAGCCCACACATCCTCATGCTGGCCCTTCACAGTTGCTTGGGGTGAAGGGTCATCACTTTGCCATATTTTGGTGGCTGTGAGCTCACATTTCATATGCCTGCTCCCTTTACAAGGCCACTCCCCCTCCTGCACCCTCTTGAAAGGAGCAGAACCGCCCAGATTGTGCTGCGATTGCTCTCCTGCCCTGCTGCCTCACTTCCTGTCTGGTCCCTGGTCACTGTGACACCTGTGACAGCCCTTCCTTTCCTCTCCTCACACCTGAACAGTCTCCACAGCCTAACCGGTCTTCCCACACCCATCCCCACCTCTTCCCTCCCAACCCACCTTCACCCTAGCACAAGTGACTCAAAGCTGCCACTCCAATATCCAATAGCATCCCCCGTGACACCCTAGGCCTTGGCTGGCTTTCTGCTATGTAAAGACAGAAGCCAAAGTTGCTTCAGAAGCTCAGGCCCTGCCTGCTAAGCTACCCTGCCTCCTCCTTATGCCATGCCATGTCCCCAGTGATGTTGCTAGCAGCCAGCAACCCCATCTTGGGGCTGTGCTCACAGTGGCTCTAATCTGGCAGCCTGAGCCCTGAGCCTGTCTGAATACCTCAGTGTAATTACTGCATGCAGCTGTTTATGTCTGCCTTCACAGCTAATAGCCACCCAAATTACCAAGACTGTACTGTACTGCAGCAACCACACTAGCTGAGTGAGCTGACTCTTCCTGGCTCCTTTATAAAGAATGAAAGGTATTCCCTCTCCCTCCTCTGGGGAGAAGAGAGAAGGCAGTCTGGCACTTTCAGGCCCAGAAAGCATGACTACCAATGAAACACGGGAGAGTTAGAGCCTATGTGTATGTCTTCTGTGAAGAAGTCTATCCATAGAATAGACTCGCTTTGTTTTGAGAGGTTGAAAACTGATATAGCTCAGATCAGCTTTGATTTGGCTTACAATTTTCAAAATATAGAAGATCTCCTACAAAAATCTAAATTTTGACATTGTGATGAATAATCTTGATCATTAACTTGAATCGGCTAACAACCAAACTTTCAGGTGGATTCGGTGAGAAATTCTTTTCATCAGTTTATTTGACGCAGGAAGATCCACCCGAAATCTGAGCTACACCTTCTGGTGGCAGCCCACATGAAAAGACGCAGAAACTGCTTTCTGTCTGCTTTCCCTCACTCCAGTGGCATCTGTCCTGTCTCTGAGGTAATCCTTCACTGACATCAGAACCAACTTCTTTGGGCTATACAAAGCACACTCAAGAGCAGCAGCTCTCCCGGATCCTCCAGGACTCCAGCACCAGAGAAGGATTCCCGAGACAACCAGCCTCCTGGACTAAGGACAGATTCTCTTCCTTTCCAGCATGAGACAGTGTCAATGCTGTTGTATCACTTGAACCACAGTCTAATAACTCCTGATACATATATTTTTTTCATCCTATTAATTGTATTCTTTTAGAGACCCATGATTAATGGGGACTTTCTCTTGTTGGGCACAGTGGCACATACAAGTGGATCTCTGTGAGTTTGATGCCAATCTGGTTTACAAAAGTGAGTTCCAAGGCAGTCAGGGCTATTACACAGAGAAGCCCTGTCTCAAACCCACCCACCCACCCAAACAAAAGGAAAGAAAAACTCAAACAATTAAACTATAGGCCCATGTTTTCATGTGGCTACAAGTGGCAGAATCAAAGAGGACACCCCCTATCCTCTGTTCTCCACCCCTCTACCTCCCTCATCCCCGGCTCCCCCACCCCCATCCCACTAGTGCAAACATCACACCAGCCTACAGTCAAGGCAGGAGAATCAGGAGTTCAAGGTCATTCTTGTTTCAGCAGAGGCTTCTATCAATAAACCCAGTGTTAGGGGCAGACAAAGAGATAGCAGCTTGTTATCTAGCCCATGAAAGACCTGTTTCAAAAAAAGAAGAGAAAGGGGAGGAGAGGCTGGGGAGATGACTTATTGATTAGAAGTACTAGGTGCTCTCTCTCCGAAGACCAGTGTTCTATTCTCAGGACCCTTATGATGGTTCACAATTGTCTGTAACTTCAGTTCCAGGGGATCTGATGTCCTCTTCCGGCCCCTATGAACACCCAGCATGCAAGTGGTACACAGACATGAACGCAAAACGAAAAAATATAAAATAAAATAATGTGTAGAGCAATTGATGAATGTTCGGTTGGAACCTCCAGCTCCAACCAGTAAGGTCTGAGATGAACTTTTCTTGTCTCTCTCTCCAAGCCCCGCCCACTCAGAGAGTCTTTGAATGAAGGGAAGGTACCAAAAAGCCCACTTCCGCATTCTTGGCAGATAAGCCAAACTCAGATAGATGTATTTTCTTTCATACATGGAATCTGTATTTCATATACTTAAATATGTGGAAGTAGATAGGGGGCTGTGATAGTTTGAAAGAAATGCACACTGTAGTCTCAGGCATTTGTGTACAGGTTTTTAAGGGGCCTGGAGACCAGACTGGTCTCAGCCAGTACAAACTGGTGACAACTAGTGCCTTATAACATGTGCTCCTAAGCACTTTGGAATAGGTCAACCTGGAGTCTGAGCCTGAGGCCTTGATGAGGGCGGAGTCTGGATACAGCATTCCTCGACCAGCAGGAGACTGCCGCCCACAGGCCGCACATCCCAGCAAATCAAAGCCCTTTCACCTGGCTGTGGGAAGAGTCCAAGGAAAAAGTATTTAAGGTCTCTCCGCTTCAAAATAAAATTGGACTGCTTGTTTCAACCCATCCCCGAAGACTGGATCGTTGCTTCCTCACCATCTTAGCCCCCTCACCCAAGGAGAAAAAGCAAGACCCTTAGCACAGAGGCAACTCCTGACCCCAAACCAGGGTCACCCCAACACACTTCAAAGTGCTGTCTGAAGTCTGTGTTTGGGGAGGCGTGGGTATTAGAGAAGGTGTGCCACTGGAAGCAGGCTTTGAAAGTGTAAAGGCTTCAGCTCACTCTCTCTGCTTCCTGCTTGCAGTTCCAGATGTGAGCGCTCAGCTTCCGGCTCTTTCTGCCACGCTGTCACCCCTCTGGAACAATAATCCCAGATAGACTCTTTTTTTCTACAAGTTTCCTTGGTCATGTATTTTATCATAGCAGCAGGAAAGTAGCTAATATGGGGACTGTGTGGGGCGGAGGAGGGGACAGGAGGAGAATGGGGCTGGGGAGAAGTATGTGTGTGCTCTCATAGCCAAACCTAGATGGACTAGTACGTGTGACATATGAAAGTGGAGAGTGGGCGGTCTGCGGGAAGAAGAGACCAGTGCGAAGGGTGCAAGTTGGCGAAATGGAGAGAGAGCAAAGATAAGCAGATGTCACAAGCAGACCCTGGCTGGACCAGTCTCCTCTGCACGGTGCATTCAGGGCCAACCTGGACAATTTAGGAAGACTCTCCAAAAGAAATCAGATAAAAGAAGGGGGCAGCAAGATGGCTGTGGGGAAAGACACTTGCTATCAAATCTGAGGAGCCAAGTTTAATCCCTGGGACCCTTGTGGCACAGGGGAAAAAAAAATATTTCTAATGTGTCTTGCTCTGACCTCCGCATGCTATGGAACATACATGCCTATTGCTTCTGCCCCATAACACACAGAATAAACATGTAAAAATGTAATTTAAAACTGTAAGAGTCCTGGGGGGTAGCTTAAAGGTAGAACACTTGCCTAGCATGAGTGAGGAGGACCTGTGTTCAATCCTAAGTGCAACACAAAGAAGAGAACCTGTACTTGAGTGTCTTCTTACTGAACATATTGGTTCACACACTCATGTGCAAACTTGCAGGATTTGACTTGCTCTCCTGAGCTCTTGGCATCACTATGAGAACACATTTAGGCTTGCCCCTAGGCTTAGATAAGGATGGCAGACACATGCAGCAAACCCAGTCACCTGCCTAAGCCTAAGCCCAGCCTTGTCAGCCTTGTGAGGAGAACGAAGCATCATGAGCTTCACCACAGGTACAACACAGTGGCTATTTTGTGGGTTTGGTTGGTTGGTTGGTTCAGAGTGTGTATGTGTGTGTATGTGTGTGTGTGTGTGTGTGTGTGTAATTGATCAATACAGAAGAAGTTACTTCCTATAGTAGAAAAACATTTACTTCAATGATGAAACATGTACAAATGCTTCCTTTTCAATCAAGGTGCCTATGTGGTCAATACTAAATTCATAAACTCCATTCCTAAATAGGAAGACTAGCATGTCTTATTTTTTTAAAAACAAATTAGGAAAGGTGATATTATTTTGTTTTGGTTTGTGAGAGGTCTTTCTGTGTACACCAGACTGGCCTCAAACTCACAGATTAAAAGCATGTACCTCCACATCCAACAAACACAGATGATATTGTATAGCCATTTTCAGAAGATATAATCATCTAGCTATTTTCTGTTGCTGTCATAACCAAGACAACTTATGAAGTAAAGCATTTAATTTGGAGCTTACAGTTTTGAAGGTAGCCTATTATCATCATGGTAAAGAGCTTGTAGGCAGTCAGAAAGGCAGGAAGGCAGGCAGGCATGGGACTAGAGAAGTAGCTGAGAGCTCACTGATCTATAAGTTACAGAAAGAGAGAAGAGTGTGATTGGACCTGTTGTGGGCTGGCTTTTGAATCCTCAAATCCCATCCCTAGTGGCGCACCTCCTCCAAGACTACCTTCTAATCTCACTCATTGGGGACTAAGGATTCAAACATACGAACTATGGAGACCATCCTTATCTAAGCCGCCACATGAATGTGCTATACAAGGCTCTCAACATATTAGTTCTGTTAGTGTTACAGCCATTCTTATCAATTTTCATTCAAAGCCTTACAATTATTTTTTATGTGTGTATGTGTGTTCCTTTGCAGATACCCATGGAACCTAGAAGAGAATGTAGAATCTCTTGGAACTAGAGTTATAGATAGAGCTGCCTAAGTTATGTGCTAGAGACCAAACTCAGGTTCTCCACAGAAGGAGTATGTGCTCTTAACCACCGAGCCTCCTCTCTGGCTCCATCAACATTTTTTTTAGGATTCTAGGTTCTGGTTAAGTTGGCCAGGCTCAGCCTGAAATTCTAGGCTTAAACAATCCTGGATCTTAGACTCAGGGTATCTTGAACTACAGTCCTGTGCTAATGTAACCAACAAACACTTACTAAGCACCTACTACCAGGAGATAGAGTAGCAACCATCACCAACTCTTCATGTGAGAACCAAAGGGAAACTGCCTACTGTTTCTTCTCCTAAGAATTCTAGGAAATTGGGTCAGCAAGCCCTACACCCTGAGTTCAATCTCTAGTGCCCACATAAAGAGATCTGAAAAGTACTGATTTCACACAGCTGTCCTCGAGTCTCCATGCATGTACATCGCACAGAAGCCTGCACACACACACACACACACACACACACACACACACACACACACACAAATAAAGCACAGTAACCAAATACAGTAACCAAGCAGATGAGCAGTCGAGCTAGAGGAAAATAGTTAATTCAGTAGGCCAGCCCAGGAGACTAGAAAATAATTCAGACACTGGAAGTGTTTTTGCTTTAATTGTGGTTGTTATGAAGACTTTCTTAGCATCTTTTATGGGTTCAGCATGAGAAAACCTGGAGTCTAGTTCCATTTCATTCAAGCATTGCTATAGCTTTAATGCAAAGCAATGCCAGGCTCATTTCAAAGAAACAAAAAGAACTGGCCAGGCTTTCAACTCCAAGTATCACAAACTGTGATTTAAATGGCATCCATCTCCCCTCAGAATTCAATAAAATGTATAATCTCAGGCAGTCTCTCAACTGAACCAGAATCTGCATAGTTTATTGTGGGGCTGGAGAAATGGGCTCATGGGCCATGTCACCAAGCTTGGTGACTCAAGTCCAAGCCTAGAATCCACACCATAAAAGGAGAAAGGTGATTCCCACAAGCTGCTCTCTGACCCCAGAATTAGTGTGGAATAATGCTGTAAGAATCTTTGACTTGTATTTGCTTAATAAAACAGTGTTGTCCAGAAGGCAGGCAGGAAATGGAGGCAGGGCAACCAGACTAGGAAAATTCTGGGAGAAAAAGCAGGGCAACAGATGCCAGCAGATCCAGAGGGAGGAAGATGAGAATGCTGCTCTGAGAAAAGGTATCAAGCCACATGGCTAAACATAAATAGAAATATGAGTTAACTTAAAGTATAACGGTTAGCAAGTAATAAGCCTGAGCCACAGACACAGCTTGTTATTAATATAAGCCTCTGTGTGTTTCTCTGGGACTAAGTGGCTGCAGGACCAGCCAGGTAGGACCGAGAAACTTCTGACTACACTTATGCACCATGGCATGTGTGCATCCACACAATAATAATCCTAATAAAATAAAAACTTCCAGTTGTTTGTTGTAGTAAAACAATAGAATTCATACTTTGCAACTCTTCATTCTTCTTTCTTCCTTGTTATTTCTATTTTGTCCCACATATGTACAAGGAATTGAACCCAGGACCCCACACTGGGTAGAGGAAGTCCTCTACCACTGAGCTACATCACCAGTCTTCTGTACATCTTTCTGAGAGTTGCCCCAACCTAACCTTAAGTCCCAAGTTGGTATTGCTTCCTCAGCCTCCTGAGTTGCTAAGATTGTCTGCTGTGCCTCCATGCCCGTCTCCAGGCTTCCCTCCATCTGTATAGGATGAACAGTTCCAAGTTCTTCACATAGACAGAATCACAGTGTTTGTACTTACAGGCCTGGTCCATTCAGTTACCAATGTCCTCAAACGCTGTTATCATTTTGTTTGTTTGGTTTTCCTTACTGGGAATTAAATTTTCTCTATGCCAGGCAAGTGTTCTACCACTGAGTTCTACCCCAGGCCTCTTACATTTTACTTTGAGACAGGATCTCCCCAAGTTGCCCAGGATAGCCATAAACTCAGCTGTAGCCCAGCCAGCTGGCTTTAAGCTTTTACACTACCTGCCCTGGCTTCCTGATCCACCTACTTCAGCTCCCCCCAAAGCTGGGATTATAGACATGAACAAGCAAGCCACAAGCAAGTTCTGTACCTGGACAAAATCTTCCATGTATGCTTCATATGAGGAGCACGGCTCTGATTGTTTCCTGGGAGCTGATGGGAGAGAAAAGGTGAGCTCTCCCCTTGGGGATCATGTCCTAGGCCTAATCCTTCAACAGTCAGATGAAGTGGTTTCCATGGAGTCCTCTAGGTCACCTTCCCCTCTCCCTTTACAGGTTCCTCCCACCCCATCCCAGCCTTCTCCAAAGCCTCTTCCTTCCTTAATGAGTGTGGGTGTTATCTGGCCTCGAAGTAAGTAAGTCCCAAGGCATGCCACTCACTATATGTTTCTTCTGAAGTCTAGTTCATACTCCATCCTGGTGAAAATGTCATCCTTGATGTCAAATTTCACATCTAGAAAGATGAGTCACAAGGGTTGACATCCCAGAGCTCTACTTGGAGCTCAAGGTCATTGCCAGATTGCTCCCCAACTCAACACACGCCAAGAGCACCACTATCTCTTCACACAACCTCATGCCCCAAGCCCAACCCCATTCTAAAGCCACACCATTTTTTTCTGGGGTTTGAAATCACCCTTTGCCCCTCTGCTTCTCTAAGTTCATGGGATTTGTAGAAACTCCTCCAGGGTCTCAGACCAGTCTTAGGCTTTACTGGTTGTCATTGCCCAAGCCTGAGCCCAACTCCCCAGTCTCCCAACCATTCCTATACACAATAGCAAGCATCATCTCCCTGCAGAGCACAGACCTACTTCCCATCCTGCTCTACTCCATCCATGTGTCTCAGATGGGTCTGCACAGATGCATCTAAAACAACCTCCTTCCTTAAAATAACAAGAAAGATGCAGGGAACATCCAGAGAGTGCTTTGCTCTTTCACAATCTGAAAGTTGCTGACCTAAAATGAATGCCTGAAAGTTCTAGAATACATTTTCTTCTTCTAAGGTGGATAGCCTTCTTTATACACAGTATGGCTATTTTAAAAGTTAGCAAGCTAGTCTGGGTAAATTAACAGGAGCACAGGCTCCACTTAGCGCCACCAGCTGTCCCAGAACTTCATCTCAACAGTGACAAAACTCAACATCTGGGCCCGCCCATTTATCTTCTCTTCAGGGTTCTTCAGTCTGGAGCAGCCCTTTATTCTTCTACCTGGATTTTTACATCTTTGATGCTTTTGAAGGCTATAGAGTAGAATGCCACTCCAACATGGTGTGACTCAATTTTCCTTGATGAGATTCAGGCAGGAATACTGCAGGTGTGGTACTGGCTTCTTTTCATTGCAGCATCTTGTATAGTGAATGTTGTCATTCTGTTCTCCCTCCTGGATGTCAGCCAGGCTTCGCCTCAACTCTTTTCCTTTTGTAAGCATTTGGAAAAAACCCTGAGCCCACGTAAATGTCCTGTTTCTCATCATTTTTAGTCAGAACACACCAGGGGTCTCCCATCTGTGACAGTTAATCTTGATTGTCAAGTTGGCTGAATCTCAAGTCAGCTAAATGTGGTGATGTTTTATGTATCTTCTAAGCAATAAAGCTTGTCTGAAGATCAGAGGACAGAGCCAGCCATAGAGTTAGTCATAGAGATCAGGCAGTGATGATACACACCTTTAATATAGTACTCGGGGAGACAGAGGCAGAGATCCACCTGGATCTCTGTGAGTTCAAGGCCACCCTGGACTACACAAGATTAATCTAGACTAAAAGAAAAACAGATCCAGGTACACACACTTTTAGTCCAAGCACTAGGAAGGTAAAGTCAGAAAGTGATATAGTTGAGCAGAGAAAGGAATAGAAGGTAGGAGGAGACAGGAGTCCAGTCCTTCTCTTCCCTTTCTGCTGAGGACATTCAGTCTGAGGATTCCCTTTCCTAAGATTTCAGTAGTGGTGAGAAGTTTCTCCAGTGGCTTATTCCTCTACTCCTCTGATCTATCACATTTACCCCCAAATCTGGCTCCAACTTTTTATTATAAGACCAATTAGGATTCATGCAACAGATAAAGGATGAGTTGCTGGGCACATTTGTGAGGACTTTGCTGACCAGGTTTCTTGAAGTAGGAAGACCCATTCCCAATGTGGTCTAGATATACATAATTTTTTTAAGTTCAAAGGAAAGCTTTGCTTTTTGCCTACTTGCCTGAGGCTTTTGCTGTTAAGTTCATCTACCAGTTGGTGAGTATATTCGTGCTGTGCTGCTGGTACCACTACTATGGCTGCGGCATTCCTTCACTGATATGATAACCTAGCTTCTTTGGGCTTCCAATGTGAACTGAAAACCAGTGGATCTCTAAGAATCTGTCAGGCCTTCAGCACCAGGGTGGAACTGCTGAGCTACCTAGCCAGTATACACACTCATTCTTCCCGTTCTATTTTTCTAGAGAACCCTGGCCAATGTATCATTTTCTCTACTGTGTTGTGATCAATCTGTTGTGATCAACAGTTTCCTGCTCTCATTGACATCTCTATCATTTCACCACAATTTCCCATTTAAAGAGGTTTTCTTTTTTTTTTAAACTTTATTTATTTATTTATTTATTTGCCTTGGTGTTTGCCTGGAACTGGAACTACAGACAGTTGTTAGCTGCCATGTGGGTGCTGGGAATCAAACCTGGGTCCTCTGGAAGAGCAGACGGTGCTCTTAACCGCTGAGCCATCTCTCCAGCCCCTTAAAGAGGTTTTCAAGAAGAGCTTGGTGACACACATTTCTAATCCTAGAATTTAGGAAGATGAGTCAGGAGGATTGCTGCAAGTTTAGGGCTTATCTTGAGCTGCCTAGCAAAACCAGGACTCATAAAAAGGGTTCAGTCATATTTCTGGCCACAGAAATTTCTGTTTATCCAAACCTTGGGCTGCATTCAGGAGACCTGAGTATTTGTTCCCATGTGCCTATAGGTGATCACGAAGCAATGAAAGTATGTTTCACACCTGGGTAGTGGTGAGGCATGCCTTTAATTACAATGCTTGGTAGGTAGAGGCAAGCAGATCTTTGTATTCAAGGCCAGTGTGGTCTACATAGAAATTCTAGGACAACCAGGGCCATGCAGAGGAACGTTGTCTTGAAAAGCAAACAAGATAGACAGATAGATAGATCAATAGATAGATAGATAGACAGGTAGACAGACAGATAGACAGACAGACAGACAGATAGATAGATAGATAGATAGATAGACTTTTTAAAAAGAAAGCATTTGTCAGAAGACCATAACGCAGTCTTGTATGATCTCTGCCTACTGCCAGCAGACATCTCCACTCGGCATACTGACACTTCTGTGGTTTCTAGAAATAGCCAAAATTACAATTGAGACACAATGCAAATTGGATCATAAGGTGAAGTCCAAACCTTGCAAAAGGGAAGCAGTATCCTGCTTGAAGTAAGGCTAGACCGAGGCCACCCACAGAAAACAGATAAGAAACCAGACCCTGTGAATAGGCAGAAACCAGAAATAACCTTTAAGACTTGATAAGACCCTAAAAGGGGGAGGAGTGACTTTTTTTGTACATGAAATGAAAGTCAAACGTGAGGGGGGAAATTCCATGATGAAGTTGAGAATACCGTACAGTTGTGTTGCATCCTGCTCCCCCACGCCTCCACACCAGATTAGCCCACCATAACTGGCACCAAGCCTGCCATGCCTGCAAAGATTAATGCCTACTATGAAGACATTTGGTCAGACCCGATGGCTGTACCTTGGGTGACCCTGCTCCCCCCCCGCCCTGGTAGAACCACCCCATAAAAGGCCTGTGAGCCTTGGAATCGGGGTCGCCAACCTCTTCTCCTGCTGTGTGACCCGAGAGCTCGTGTTAATAAAACTTCTTTTTGTTTCCCGATATCGGAGTCAAACTCTCTGTTTTTGGACGCCGACCATAACAGTTTCTTGGTTATGGGATTAGATTTCATGCTATATTCCAGGCTGGCTTTGAACCTCTGATCCTTCTTCCTCAATGTCCTAAGCAGCTGGGATTGGCAGACTTATACCGCTGTGTTTAGTGAATACTATGCAGTTTTAACAAGAAAGAGAATAAAATGCTTTACACTCTTTGTTCTTAGAATTAACCCAGAGCTAAAATTATAATCTATTTTTGTTTTTGTTCTTTTGAAACAAGATCTCATTATGTAATACTGAATGGTATAAGATGGCCCAGACATCCTAAGCATCATTATTTGGGCTCCAACTGAGAAAGCCATGAAATAGAAGAGTAGAAAGTACTTAAAAGAAACACCACATGGCTGGGGTATAGCTTAGTTGGTAGCATGCTGAGTTTCATTCCCAGCACTGCATAAACTTGGTGTAGGGATGTGCATCTGTAATTCAAGAAAGCAGGAGAATTAGTCCATGGAGGTTATCCTTGGGGTATAGGGAGCTTAAGACCAGCCTGTAGGCTATATGACTTTCTCAAAAAAAGGAAAGGAAGAGGAAGAAATCTCTGTGTGTGTGTGTGTGTGTGTGAGTGCGTGTCTGTGTGTGTGAGAGAGTGTGTGTGTACACGCTTGCTTAAAGGTGGAACTACTTAGACCCCAATATACTCCACTACTGGCACCCAGTGGCACTCACAGGCACTGCTTAATCCCATTCAGCTACCTGACTTCTGGTTGTGGAAGACAGCAGATGAGCAGCTGTTATGGTCAAGCCTGTAATCTCAACACTGGTGAGACTATACAATGAGAATTCCAAGTTTGAGTCCAGCCTGGGATGGAGAGTGAGACCTGTCCAAAACAACATATAACAGCAAAGCAGACCAAGGACTAACTCACCCCCCAGAGCGTTCCACACAGCTCAGCCAGGGAAGTTCTAAGATCACTTGGATCTCACTGTCCCAGACCCAAGTCTGGTGCCACCAATCAAGGCCTCAACTGAAAGTTTGCTTTCTGACTAGTAGCAGAGGAGATGGGATTATTAATGAGGTTCTAGAATTCACTGTTTAAAAATGCAAAACAGGTTGCTAAATGGTCCAGTAGGGGATGGTAAAGAGTTCATTCAATCTGCCCCCCCACTCCCCGCAAGCCCTCAGTTTTAGAAGAAAGGGGCTGTTTTAGTCAGAGTTCTCTAGAGAAGCACTTCTCAACACACACACACCCCAGCCAGAGTAATCTCAGAACAGCTGTCTCTCACTGGAGGGCTACAGCCAGTGGCCACTCAGTCCACAAGACAAAGCACCTCAGCAGTCCCAGTCTAGCATGGGGAGCCCAGAAAGTTCCTGGAGAGCCACTGGTCCCTATTTAACAATGAAAGCTTGGAAATCCTGGCTCTACTGTCAGTGAAAGAATTAGCAGCAAATCAACAGATCAGCAAGAGGGAAGACCAAGAAAAACTTCCCTCTGACAGAGTCGTTTCATCTGGGCTGCTATCAAAAAGTGCTACCTACAGCCAGGGTGGGCTTCCATCAATCAAGGCAATTGGGACAATGCTTCAGTTGAGAATTCCTTCTCAGGTGATTCCAATTTGTGGCAGGTTAAAATCAAATGTAATGACAGTAGATACTGGATGCCATAGCTAGCCTGAGGAAACCCCTGTGAGTGGGAAATAAGCCTGCTCCAAGTGGATGAAGCATGACCTGCCTGCTGCTTGGCAGGAGAATGGCTGCTTTGGCCTGCTCTGCTCTGGAAAGACATAGCTCCACTTCTAAGATTCATTGCTGGGTTAGCCCAGCTTTAAAGCTATATGTCAGCTGTTAGATCCTCAGCTCCACATCCTGGGCGCTATGGCACACTGCCCCCAGCAGTGGCCAGTAAGCAAGGCCAGCAGATATCCTCATCACTGACCCTTGCATATTAGACCCACGCTTTCTAGCCTGATGTGCCTTAGCTATGGCTTGTGGCCAAGCTGTTTCATAACTCTGTGTTTGTGCAAACTTGGGTGTGGGTGCTAAGTGCGAAGGACGCAGGAGAGGGGTCCACAGAGTATCTCTCTGTGCTTTACCATCAAGGAATGCTACTCTAGTCCCAGTCATTTTGGAAGGTGTCAACTTTCTCTGTATAAGGGCAAAGGAACCCACCTAATGAGCCTTTCCTTCTCTCTAAAGCCAGAACAGAAAGAGGGCTGTGATTCGTGGTACCTCCTTTTCTTCCAGTCTTCCCCCCACCGCAACAATAAATATAATTGTTTCTTCCACCTCATCCCTACCCCCACCCCAGGCATGCAATTAAAGTTCCAATTCTTTGGCAGATTCAGATTCCTCCAGAGACTGATATTTCTTTCCCCACTGGCGAGCTCTCATGCTGGTGATGTGCACACTCCCTTAACATCCCTTTACCACCCCTCATGCCTACTTGACAAATGAGCACTCACACCCGGCCCTAAGCCCTTCAGAAGCTGGCTGGGACAAGCACCGTGGGCCTGCTTATGGATGATTGCCAGGGCTGACCCTGCACTAGAGGTTTCACTCAGCTACCTCTAGCAGAGTTAACTGTTCCCCATTCTCAGTCCTGTTGTTTGAGCAACTGAACTTCCATCAGCACCCCCAGGAAGGAACAAGTGACCTCATCCTGTCCTCAGGTTAAGGATGGATGCCTGACTCCATGAGGATGAGCTGCAGGATTATTTCTGGAACTATTGGGACTTTGGCAACCTGTTGCTTAGAAGGACATCCTTGGGAAAGATGAATGGCACTATCGTTTGTGTCTTGGGATCAACTGAACCTTCCAGATGACTTCATCCTCTTCAGTTCCCCAGTTCCAGAAACCCTCTCTTTCACACTGAGGCTATGCTGGGTTCACTTCTGTTCCTTATAATTAAAAGTCCCAACCATGGCTGGGAAATGATCAGTAGATAAGTGTGGGGCTGATTTTTCTTTGGATCACCAGCTCCTAAATCATGACATGAAGAATTATTACTAATTATGAAAGATTAGCCTTATCTTAGGCTTGTTTCTAACTAGCTCTTATAACTTAAATTAACCCATATCATTTAATCTATGTTCTTAGAGTGGCTTGGTTATCTTACTGCCCATCCTGCTTCCTCTCCATCTGCCTGATGCTCCACTTTGAGACCTTCCTGTCCCTGGAAGTCCCACCTAACCTCTTCCTGTCTAGCTATTAGCCATTCTGCTCTTTATTAAACTAATCACAGTGACATATCTTCCTTCATACAGTGCAAAGGACTATTCCACACAAAAAAAGTGTTCGCTGTGCAAGCATGGTGACCTCAGTTCAGATCCTCAGAACCTAATACAGGCCAAGGAGGTATGGCTGTTATCTGGAATTGTAGCACTCAGGAGGAGAAATGAACAAGGCATGCTAGGTGAAATCTGGGCTCAGTGAGAGATCCTGCCTCAGAAATAGAGGACCAGAGAGATGGCTCAGCAAATAAAGGCACTTTCCACAAAGCCCACTGACCTAAGTTCAATCCTCAGATCCCACATGGCAGAGGAAAAGTATTGACTCCCCAAAATTATCGGCTGACTTTTACATACCCACATAGTGTGTGTATGTGTGTGTGTGTGTGTGTGTGTGAGTGTGTGAAATGCACGCACATGTGCATTTGCTGGGGGAAAAATCCCATAAATAAATGTATAAAATCACTTAACTACTTAATTAAAACATGAAATGGATACTTCAGGCCTTCACATGAACCATGTGTGCCCTCACAAACACATGTGACCCCCACACACATGCAAACACACACACACATTTAATAAAAAAGTCCCAACTGAAGCTGGTGATACAGCTCAATCATTAGGTGCTTGCCTAGTGTGTACAAGAGTCTGGTTTCAGTCTCCTGCACTACATAAGGCAATGATTGCTCATAATCCCATGAGAAGGTACAGACATGAGGATTAGAAGTCCTAGGTCACTCCTAGATACATTCGCAGTTTGAGGCCAGCTTACGAGAGAGAGCCAGTCTAAAATTTCAACCAAGCACTATGAGCCAGAGGAGAGAGGCACCTCTAAGACAGCTCCTCAAAAGAACTGTCAAGGATCACCCCAATCTCAAACCTCCACCAAAGTCACCCCCACACACAGAGCCTTAGGGACAGTGAGTAGTGGAGACCTGCTCTGCAGAAAAGTGAACAACGGGGAGGGTGACAGCACACATCTGTCCCTGCTCTTTCTCCCAAGATACTGGAGCATCCCTCCCTCAGATTAACTGTACTGGGGGGTAAACACCTGCTTTGTCAATTCCACCTCAGCTCTTTCTGAAGGACTTTGGTACCCAGTGATACAGCCATGGAGAATACATAGCTCTCATTATTAAAACATGTAAACAGAGAGTTTAGTGGCTTTTGTCCGCTGGTGTCTGACAATGTTGGCCAGATGTGCTTTAAAAAGGCTTGCAAAGCCTCTGCTTCAAACAAAACAGTCTGCCCACTATACTCCTGTATAATTTTTCATAGCTTCATTGATTTTATTTCCTACAAAGGATGAAATTTGTAAACTGGCCATGAAAGCTCCTCCTCTATTCAAAGGGACAGTTGGGAACCATGAGCCAAGCCCAGCACTCTGCACTCCCCAGACACTGCTGCTTAGCACAGAGGTGTGGGAGGAGTCAGACCCTCATCCCTCAGCTGGCTAGGAACAAAGCTCTCACATGTAAATCCACACCAGCAGATTTGATGCTGCATGTCTTTAAACAGAACCACCCAGGACCCAGCTTCTGCTTCATTTTCCAGAAGAGCCCCTAAATCTGCTTTCACATTTTAAAAAATGTCTCCAGTTATTTTTGGCATACTAGCCCCTGGAACCCAGCAGGCCCATGATGTGCTAATGTTGTTCTGTCCTCATCAGAGGTGCATCTGAAGTATGCAAAGGAGAAGGAAATTTCTCTCTCTCTCTCTCTCTCTCTCTCTCTCTCTCTCACACACACACACACACACACACACACACACACACACACACACACAGCCATCACCACCACCATCGCTGCCATGACCAAAAACAACAACAAAACCAGATCTAATTTGGGTAGCCTCAATGTCACTATACCAACCTAGGTTCTGCCCACTGGAAATGCAATTCATGTAACAATTTTCTGGCTATTTCCAAAATGAGTTTGTTTTTCTGAAAGTAAAAAGCTGCAGTGGACTGGGAAGAGATGTTTTCCAGAGCATCTGTGCATGGAGGGTCCCATGGTCTTGACCCTAGAAACATGGATGGGCAGTTAAGGGACATCCTTCCAGCCAGCCCCGAAGGCATTCCTCTGACCTTGGCACACAGCAGGACTAAATCTGGCTGGTTCACTGGGAGATAGTTTGCCTGTACTCTGCTCTGGGTCAGAAACCAGAGTTGCATCTCATAGCTTCATGGGGTCCTTTTCACTTTCTGCTCCAGAACCCGCTTTGCACACACAGCTAATCCCTGCTTGTGGATGCACTGTTTTTCTGTTGCTGGGATAAACACCATGATCGAAAGCAACTTAAAGAAGAGTTTGTTTTGGCATACAGTTTGAGAGGAAAAGATTCCATAGTGGCAGGCTAGCAAGGTGTGGCAGCAGGAACTGGAAATGGCTGATCACATTGTATCCACAGGTGAGAAGCAGAGAGAGAAAGAAGGAAGTAGAGTGAAGCTATCAGCTCTCGGAGCTTGCCTGAGTGTCCTATGTCCTCCGTTAACACTGCATCCCCTAGTCCATTATCATCATGGCAGGACTTGTTGGTGTATAGGCAGACATGGTTCTGGAGAATGAGCTGAGAGTTCTAGATCTTTACTCACAGGCAGCAGGAAGAAAGACAGTAGGTTTTGCCTGGGCCCTTGAAACCTCAATGCCCACCCTCCATTGACACACCTACTCCAACACTTCCCAGTCCTTCCCAAATAGTGCCACTCCCTGATGGCCAAGCATTCAAATATATGAACCTCTGGGGGCCTTTCCTACTTAAACCACCAGTGGCCTCGTTGCTTTCTAGTGCTGTGATAAATGTCATGACTGAGAGCATCTTGGAGAGGGAAAAAGTTTAGGGTTACATTGTACATCACAATCTATCATCAAGAAAAGAAGGGCAGGTGTAGCAGGAATCCCGGATTGTACGGGAGAGGCGGTGCTTCCAGCCCAGCGCGCTCAGCGGCGGAAGGAGAGGCGGTGCTTCCGGCCCCAGCGCGTGGCAGCTCCGTACGGCAGTGGCTAGGCGCGTTGCTAAAACTTTCTTTTGCTCGTGATTCTAACAAAATAAATCTTATTTAAAACATATCTATTGGTGGCGGGTTTTTTCCGCAATATTTGGCGCCTTAACGCGGGGCTAATTCCCCAAACCCCCCCGGATTCCGTGCCCACGCGCGGACGGAGCCCTGCCGGATTCTGCGCCCGCCCGCTGCATGCTTTGGCTCTCATTTGCGTGCACAGTGTTCGGCACAGCAGCCAGGAGGGAATCTGCGTGCAGAAGAGCTACTGAGACCCAGTTCTGAGGGTGCACGCCTGGTAGGATTTGTGGAGGCATTTGGCAGAGAACCTCTGGGCTTACTCACCACCCCATTTCAAGCACCATTGCTGCTGCACTATGACACCTGCTGACCGTAAGTCCTCATTACATCTGAGTAAGGCAAAATTTTTTTTTTCTTTCTTCTAAAATGTCTGATCAGATAAATGTTCACAATTTTACTCACTTTTTCACAATGGTGATAGAGGATTATTTCCAGGATTACGCATTTGGAGGTTATCTCCACCCAGGAGTCCTTTTGCTTTTCTTTGTGATAATAATTTCTTACCAAATTATTTTAAGGGATTTCAGCTTAGAGAGTATGAAGCTAAGCTGTCTGGCATGGATGAACGTATTAAGACATTCCAGAAACTCATTGTTTCCATGGAAGAGAGGTCTACTTTGATCACAGAGGAATTTAGAGCTCACATTGATGAGAATTTTAGAAAATTAGATGAGAAATTTAAAACAATGGGTG